>ATSW01013369.1:0-13735 GCA_000444245.1 Botryllus schlosseri | reverse complement strand
AAAAAAAAAAGAACCCGAAGAGGTAACAATAACATCATATAAGATCAGTCATCTATTGGCCAGCAATATGAAGCCATATTCTGATGGCGAAATTACGAAGCAGGCTATTGTTTTGTTTACCGAAGACAATTGTTCTCCTGCCATTCAGCAGAAAGCTAAAAAATTGCAGCTTAGCAATGATACAGTAACGCGTCGTGTCGATTGCATATCCCAAGATCTGCATGAGCAACTTATTCACAAGTCGCAAGATTTTTCTTACTACTCGCTTGCTCTTGACAGCACTAACGACATTACCGACATAGAGCAATTAGCTGTATTCATCCGGGGAGTCATGCCAGATTTCAAGATTTGCGAGGAGTTTCTTACTTTGCGATCTATTCATGGCACAACGAAGGGAACCGACATGTTTCGTGAATTTCATGCTACTCTTCAAGAAGCGCATTTAGACCCATCGAAATTATATTCATTGGCGACAGATGGCTGCCCAGCAATGCTCGGCAAAAATCTAGGTCTTCAAGGACTCGTCAACAAATGGCGTGCTGAACAGAATCTTGACGCTGTGACTTGGCAACACTGCATTATACACCAGGAAAGTCTTGTTGCTAAATCATTAAAGATGTCCAATGTGACAGATATAGTAATATCGACCGTAAATTGGATTCGAGCAAACGCACTTAACCATCGAAAATTCAAGGCTTTTCTCACCGATATTGATGCTGACCATGGAGACTTGATCATGTTCACCGCTGTACGATGGCTAAGCCGAGCTGCATGCCTCAAAAGATTTTACGCGCTACTTCCTGAGATTAAAATATTTGTCGAAGGAAAGAAAGACATCCCTCAGTTGGGAAACGAACACTGGGTTGCTGACTTGGCGTTCATGGTGGATATTACCTCACACCTGTCGTCACTAAATCGGAACTTACAAGGAAATAACAAGCTCTGTCACGCCTGGTACGGGACAGTGTCTGGTTTCATTGAGAAATTGTGTCTTTGGAGAAAGCACCTAGAGGAGGGTGTTACGACACATTTTGTAACGCTTTCAAACCACCGACAGAATGGATCATTCAAAACATATGACCAGGTTATTAGTACCTTGATTGACGGGTTTAAACGTCGAATAGAGGGAATGCATCATTCCGTACCCCTGATGAATATATTTTCAAACCCAATGGCAGTAGATGCCGCCACTGCCCCTGATATTTTTCAGATGGAACTGCTGGACTTGCAGTCCGATATAGAATTGCGACTGTTGTTTCAAAGCAATGGACTCCTTGAATTTTGGGGTGCTGTTCCTGAAGAAAAATACCCCAACCTGATAGCTAACGCATCGAAGAATGCCTGCATGTTCGGTTCAACCTATGTATGTGAAGCCCTTTTCAGCAAATTAGTGAGGATCAAAAGCAAATATCGCAACCGATTGACTGATCGTCATCTGAAACAGCTCTTGTGCACAGCTTCCTCCACGATGAAACCTCGTTATGACAAACTTGTGAAAAATCAAATTCAATTTCAAGTTTCGCACTAAGTTGCAAAATAGATAGTGATCACCACAGATTTAGCGTCACGCCTTGTTCATCCAAACTCAATTCACATGCTCTCGGAACTCAGAAAGATTGTGGATTAAGTCTCAATAAACATGTTGTGACGCTAAATCTGTGGTGATCACTATCTATTTACTATCTGGAAGAATGTAAATTGTAAATCATCCGCAATCGGCTTCAACGGTGAAGGGTATACCTCGGTATACCATCGGTGAAGGGACGTGGCTGGGTAACGTCGTTTCGGAAGTTGTCCGTATGGGGAGTGCCCGCTGTCACAGTGTCGTCTGGGGAAATTGTCGTATTTGTTTTGGCCGTCGCTGTTTGAGCCAATCGCGGTTTTGGCCGTCGCTGTTATGGCCGTCGCTGTTGTGGCCAGTCGGTGTTTTGGCCGTCGCTATTAAGGCCGTCGCTATTTTAGCCGTACACCATTTCGTTGATACCATTTTTGATGATATTTTTCTATTCTCAATAAATTACGTTATTCGTGCCATCATGCGGCTCCCGACAGAGTTGAGGTTCATAAAATGGCTCCCACAGTGAAAAAGCTTGAGAACCACTGGTATAGACTATTGGCTATATTAAAATTAGTTTTCTCAGTAGAATATTTCATCTCAGACTGTCATTCTGTTTATGTGAGTCTTGAAGTTTCAACACTTGACGCGAAACAGCATCGTGATTTCTCTGATTAATACAAATTAGGTTGTCAACGATTTTACAAATTTGGAGGTTGCGCAGACCCTCTGAAAATGCTTACCCCAGTGGAGAACCACTGCTCTATACATTGACTATTGATAACGATGAGAAATTGCTAAGCGGACTCATTTATCAATATCAAGTTTACCAGAAGTCACTTATTACTGGAATCAATTCAATTGAAAAATAGATCGATTATAACAAGCTCCCATATTAGCGCCGTACTATCAAATGTGTCTGTCACGATTCATCGATTTTCCATAAGTTAGTATACATACAATCGATCCATCTATCTACGTTATGGCCGTTTTGGGATTTCAAAGCAGAGATTGGAAGCGCTGCTTATAGGCTACTCGAAAGGCCTAAAGTCCAGCGCCTGGTTTCGCTGAAAGTGATCTCTTCCTTCATTAGGGTCAAAAGTTGACACCGGGTGATTTAAACCAGTGTTACTCTCCCAAATACCGGATGTTCCCATAAATGTACCGTAACGAACCCACCAATGTCCTTACCCGCTGATAGCGATGCCTCACGTCATTTCTGCTAATTAGGGTCAGAAGTTGACATCGTGTGATATACGCCAGTACTACTCTCAAAAATACGAATGGGTACTTTTATTTTCCCCATCAATGCAGTGTGTACAGTACAAGCGTATACCCTTTTCTAATTCTAAGTACAGAGATATACAAAGGTCTTCATATTTGCCATATATTACATGTCGTATAGTTGCCAGTCCATGAACTTGATGCATTCCAAATCTGCAGAGCTAGTCAAAGTATTGTCATCATTGGTACTGAGTTGAAGTAAGTGTTCTAGGCATAGTTTGTACTAAAAATTGTAAACTGTTTGCTAGATCTAAAATAATAACTACTTGATGAAGTGCTAGTATAGACAACGTTCACTTCCTCTAACTTCCTCCGGTTATAGATTACGGCAAATAGGAACTGCGGAGATTATCTAAATGAAACTTCGTAACTCCCAACTCAGGTGGAAGTAACCTATACTTGAGTAGGCTACTTGCGTAATCGCCTACAACTTCATTCAGTTGCGCAAATTGTGACTTTGGCGGCGACGACAAGGAATTCCAGCGAATGGCGTACAGGCTGAAGTTGAATAAAGTGAACGTGTACGCAATCGGGATCGGACTGCAGGAAAACTGCAAGAACATTTTAAAGGTAACCATGTTGTAGCCAGACATTACGAAATCGGGCGATTATTTTCTGGCATGTCAAAAATGTCAAAATTTTGTCAAAATTGTAGCGTTAGGTCACAAAATTGTCAAATTTCCTTACGTTTCGTACGATGGTTGTACTGTATGCGAACCTCTCATTTTACATTTTACACATTTTCGCCAAAATTATACTGACTGACTATCAGAATCTCCGATTGTGCATCGGTAAATTCCGAACTTTCTTACAATATCGCGAAACTTAACTACTTGAGTTCTTCGTAATTCAAAAATTTAAATTTTAAACCAAAAGTTTTCGTTCCAAGTCAAAAAAAATTCGAGTTGCAAATTAGACAAATTATAGCGAAATGCCGGTAATCTAATTCTGTTCCAATTTCTGAATCGTTTCTATGCTCTAATTCCAATTCCGAACTAATTTCTGGCTTTCCTGAAAAAAAAGGGATGCATGATAGCTGTTTAGTGCGAAACAAGCCGAGTTCGGGGTATAGATATTTGCCAGTCTCGTCCTTATGATAATGAACTCTGATCTGATATATGAACTGATGAGCTGAACTTGAATATGTTGTATTTCTTTGTATTTAAAGTTTTTGCAAATTCATTGATTTTAATTCTAATCTAATTTGGAAAGAACAGGGTAGCTATCATTCTAATTTTAACCCAATGTGGACAAGATTAAAGTTTTCTGGCTGTCTAGCTCTACCTATATTCCTATAAGGCCTTCTTTATAATATACACCACGTTGTCAGGATTGTAAACATATTTCCGGTTTTTATCGCAGGTTCTCGCCAGAGGGGGAAGATGTTTCCATTTCTTCTTTCTCGACGATTGGGACGTGGACATTGACGACTTTTTGTACAGGCTGAAAAACCCTTCACAAGATCGTTGTCTCCCCCAATGGGAATTTCCAGAGCTCAATTGCCTCGAGAGGGCAAATCAAAGTTAATTTTTTCCTTTAATTGGTACTTACTGCCGCGATACAAAGAAAAAAGCTGCGATTTATGTTGCTGAAATTCAGTGAAAGCAGTCAAACATATAACGGGGACAGTAACGGAAACGCGGATGTTTCAATACCTTTGATGGTCGTAATCACTTGTCTTGTGGACTACAACAACATCAATTTAATGCTATTGGTTTGATGCAACATCGCGTGTTGAAAATTTGTATGCTTTTAGTAACAATCGATGTCGACTCTACATGTATACTCCCTGCTCAAGTGTTTTATATTAGAAGCTTAAACGCGATAGGGATATAGATTAGAGTCAAGATGGTCGTTCTATAAGGCTGTTATTCACTTCGTCAATCTACAGTAGGTATTTGAAGACGATGCTAAACCATCTTGGAAGATCGGAATACAATGGAAAGAAAGAAATATCTTCAGAAATCAGCTAAATTCTGCTATTTTCAACTTCTATACTTGACTACCATAGGCCATGACTAATCTGACCACCTGTTGCACTGATCGACCTGCAGCGGGCTATCTCAGAACTTTATGCCATGGGTTATCTATAATTTAAACTCATTTTTGATTAAGTTCTACTTAGGGTTACCATATATATACCATAGGGTTACTTTCTTTTTCATGAAAACGAAAATATCCTACGAGGACGCCTAAATGTCCTCCTATTTGGGAATTGGTTTACCAAGCTTATGGGCAGACACAACCAAAAAATGCCATAAATGGCGCGAAATCTGTAGGCTAATGTGGATGTTCGAGCGGATGTTTTTGGCGTAGGACTCGAAAAATGATCTGTATATAGTCAACACCGCAGCAGTATTATTACAAAGTGGGTCAATAGGGAGTCGAGACGGGAAAATGACCTTTTTTTAGTCAACACAACAAGATTTCCTGTAAAAACGTTAGGATCACCAGTTTTGAAGTCCGGGAATCTAACTTTGGGGATTTGTAACAAGTGTCATCCTTCCCGGATCCCAAAACCGGATAACCCTGACATTATATGTTCTCAAAAATATGGTTTCCATATGTCCTCATTTTTGGAATTCCGTCCTCCTTTGACAGCCAGGGTAATAGACAGGCTGGACTAAAGAACGAACTAAATGACGCGAAATCTGTAATGCGGACTTTCGAGCGGGTCATTTGGGAGTAGGACTGGAAATAGACCTTTTGTTCGTTTACACAACAAGATTTGTAGTACAAATTTTAGAATCAGCAGCTTTCTAGTCCGGTAATCTGACTTTTACGATTTGTAAAAAGTGTCTGGCCTTCCGGATCCCTAAATATGGTAACCTACATATAAAAAACCTAAGACGCATTTAACTCTTCAAGGCTCTCTTATCACTGTAACGTGATAATGATTGATACTGGAATATCCTAAACGAAATTTAAAACTCGACAAGAAACTGAATCACTTGGTACTCGATTGTGCCCAGCACCCACCGCTTATTTAAAGGGTCGAAAAGCTAATAGTAAGCTGATTATAATAATAACTTAATCAATTACTAACCAGAGCGCAATTGATTTCTGCCAAATAAAGTCTTGTGACAGATATATCTGGTCTAGTTCACGTTTTCTTCACTCTAAAACTGTCTGCCGCACAGCAGGAAAAGTGTATAATATAGTGTTGCGGAATATGCATGAGCTCGTGAGACCGTTTAATCGATTGTATATGAATGAATGAGTTTTTCGTTAGTGTCAGTGATAAGCGCTTGCTGTGGTCGTGAAGTCAATCAATATGCGATTTTGATACAGTATTGGATTAGTAACTTGTAAAATCCTAAACTATATTGATTAAATCAAGTAATATATACCAGAAAACACCATACCGGTGGGAGTTACCCTAGTTGGTCCAAGGGGCATTGCGCGCAACGCTCTAAATAGGATGTGTGGTGTGCTCTCAAATCAACGATAAAAGCAACCATTTCCCTCAGAAAGTCAATGCATTCAAACTGCAGGTAAAATATTTACGCCAGTGTTACCTTCCCCTCTGTCATCGCATCATAACCCCTTTGCACAATTTCTGGCACGCGTCACTTTCTCGACGCCACCAAGCCGGGAATTTGAGATGTTGTCAACCGAAGAGCAAGGAAGAAGGCCTCGTAAAGAAGGACAGACGGAATACCAATATGGAACATCAAATTTCGCGGATTCCGCTAAAATTGTCAGGGATGATCCCAATCGTGGTGTCGTGTTGCAATATTTGTCGCATCCTTATCGTGACTAACTGTGATGAACGGATTTTGATTTCTGAGAATCTGAATCGATCCGACTCCTCGGTTCGGTTTCACAGCAATTTTTATCAGTTCAATACAGCACAAAAAATTGCGATACAATGAAAAGATAGGAAGGTGTCGAAACGACTTGGAGTAGTCTTTGGAATCAAACGCCCACCTTGGCCAGGACGGTGTAAAGAGGAGGCTTGCACACTGAATGAAAAGTAAAAGAAGACACTATAGAAAAAGCAAGCGACAAAAACAGGTAGAATGTTACGGAAGGCAAGATCGATAGGTCAGGTCGTGGTCCAGTCTGGTGTTTATTTAGAAGAAATTGCTTTTATTTTGATTTGAATGTGAACATGCTCGTGCTCGTCGACTGTCAGATGGCAGGCGGGATACTGTTCCACACGTCAGGTCCGGCATATTTGATATAGTGATGATCTTTTCGGTCGATCATATGATATTTAGACGGCGTGGACGCGCGTGTGTTGTACTTGTGCGCTTTTGATTCCGAGGTAAAGAAGTCATTAAAATATTCGGGGCAATGACCGCAGTGGAACTGATACATTAACTTGGCGATTTCACCTGGAGTCTTTGAGGAATAATCCGTCCAAATCCCAAGGATATCATTCGGATATGCAAAGAAATCCTAAAAATCTCGTCCAGAATCCGAAAAATTCGAACTTTTGCTGAGATAAGACACAGTGTACAAAGGCTATATAGTTGGGGTTTGCTGATGTATATTTGCTTGGATATTTGACAGAACAACTTTAGAGTGCTACCAGTCTTGTCACAGGATATTTACAATGTTCAATATCCGTGTTTGGTTGTCGAGCTGACGATTTATTCTTTTGGCTTGAAATCAAAAGTTACGTCGGGTCAGAACCTCAGAACTATCCGAAATTATCCGAAACAAAGTCTAATAATAATCCGACTGTCACGAATAGTACAATATCCGGTCCTATCCGAGTCCGTCCGATGATCATGTGACAACACCTTGACGTAGTAATGTTCATTGTTCATGGTTCGGTTTATGCAATGAGGTCGGTGTTTGATCTACCTGTACGGCGAATGCTTTATGACAGTCATAAGGAGGTTTACACGCTTTTTACTGCGTGTCGATTGCGTGTGCTGATAATTTGTGCTCACCAGAGCACAGAAATGAACGCCCTCAATAGTTGGTGTACAAACTGTGTATGCGGTACTGATTTTTAAAGTTTTCTCGGTTCGGTTTATTAGCAATTTTTATCAGTTCAATTCGAGATATCTAACCTACGTAGAAAGTTTTCTCGGTTGGGTCTATTAGCCATTTTTATCAGTTTCGTGGGTTAGTTATCTATAGTTCAATACATCACAAAAATTGTGATACAATGAAACGAAACCAAACCAAACATTCTACTAATATCGTGAATTGATGATATATTGGTCACTGAGTTTACTAAATCAATGATTTAGAATTATCATGATTAAAGTCAAAACAGCTTCTTACCTCACATGCGTTCGTAATTCTAAACGTTACGATGCGTAAGATCTACATTATACGCGGACACATTCATTCTAAACGCCACTTACCTCAGAAAAAGACACATGACGTCATAACATTAGTACATACTTGGGCCCAATTTCTCTCGTCGCACAAACCTACTTTACATCCAGAGCAGGAAGGCTCACCTATACTCTCGTTTCAATCACAGGGAGCGTTTTCAGTCTTACTGCGGTGGAGATGTGCTTCAGGCTATCGTAAATTTAGCAGATGCACGAGTGAATACGAGTCGGCGAGACTGTCAATTTGTTTCGGGTAAAGTTTACATATCAAAGGACGTTGCATTTGAAGTAGCCTATTTACTCGTCTTTCGTGGTAGCAGCCAGCGTAAATATAATCGAATCAGCATACACACTTACACAGTTTGTTCTGGCTATAAAAACATTATTTGTCTGGCTTATGCATATATACTATTGCGTGCATGTATATTTTATATCAATTATATACGAATGCACTAACCAATTTGTTTCAACGGTAGTCGATGATATTTGTATATCAATGCAGCAAGGTAGGCCCGATCCGATATACGCGGTACGATATTCCACTGTGATATTTTGTGTGTGTTCAGGACAGTGCATTGTTGCCTTCGACAGACAAAGCTTTGTCAGAGACTTTAGGTATGCCGATATGAATGGGAGCGCTTTATTTGTTGGCCAAAGCAGACTTGGGCAACTAGATAACTCTAGTTGTATAATTTCACTAAATTAGAGCGAAATGCCAGTAATCTAATTCTAATCTAATTTGTGAAACGTTTCGATGCTCTAATTCTAATTCTAATCTAATTTGTGAAATGTCCTTACGTTCTAATTCTAAATCTAATCTAATTTGTGAAATGTCGCTATTTTCTAATTCTAGTTCTAATCTAATTATTGTTTCCTGAGAATGCATCTTTGTCCGAGGCATATTGCACTATTGCAGTGAGCCGCCATCGCCTCACTCACACTATAGAAATTAAACATGGAACGGCAACGACCGATTTTGCAGCTTCGTTGCGCTTCGCTGAGGCTGTAGTGGAGAATTGTTTTGCGTAAGCGACTGTAGGATTTCTGGCAATCCAAAAGCTATCTTCCCGAGCGCAGAAATTACTGAATCTGGTGTGATCGAAAGCTACTGTTGCACCGATTCCGAAAATATAAATTAAAATATTGATCAGGCACTGATCCACCTAGAATCTGTCCTCCAAGTGTGAAATATCGGCATTGTTCAGAACAATGGCGTAACCGCAACACAATGGCCATAACAATGACCCGTTGCGACTCTCCGATTGTTCGAACAATGCCGATATTTCAGATTGGAGGACAAATATTTTAATTTATATTTTCGGAATCGGTGCAACAGTAGCTTTCGATCAAGACCAGATTCAGTAATTTCTGCGCTCGGGAAGATAGCTTTTGGATTGCCAGAAATCCTACAGTCGCTTACGCAAAACAATTCTCCACGCCAGCCCCGGCGAAGCGGAAAGAAGCTGCAAAATCGGTCGTTGCCGTTCCATGTTTAATTTCTATACTCACACCGTGCAGTCATAGTAGATATTATGACGAATAATAGCCTGCTAGAGTAGCTTGTAGTCTGAGAACAATATTCTAGTTTTTAAAACTTTACGTTAGTACATCGCCGTTCTGACTAACATGGGCGATGCCCATCGTTACCATAAAAGAAGTATTATTTCATTAAAGTGTAGTACAAATCGAGCCAAGCTTGGTGTACAGAAGGTAACCATTCTCATGGGTATGGGAATGCACTGTTGTTGTTGTTTATTAAACAAAAAATATGTGGCGCTTATCGCCTGACGGCCGTTTGCACCCCGCACTGTGATTTGATATGAACTGAATTTAGATGTATTCATTTCCCATGTACAATTTCATTCAATTTCCAAGTTCTTCCGAACTGAGTAGGCTACCTCTAATTCTAATTTAATTTGGAAAACGCTGTGTATCTCTAATTCTAATTCTAATCTAATTTTGAAAAACTGTGTAGCTCTAATTCTAATTCTAATATAATTAGAAAAAAAACTGTGCAGCTCTAATTCTAATACTAATCTAATTCAGAAAAGCTGAAAATTTTCTAGTTGTCCAAGTCTGGGCCAAAGGATATCAGCTGCGTCAGAAATCTCGGATGACTGCCGCCAGCTCCTGTGGGTGTCATGTTTAGTTTGCGTAGCAGTTGGCATATCATTTGTATGTCTTATTCTGTTTCAATTTGGTCTAAAAGCCAGGTTAGGACAAGTAACGACAATAAAAACACGCTCCTTCATAATATGCAGTGTGCTATACTTAGGCCGCTGTCGATCGAGGAATATAAACCAGTCAGAACGCCCGCCAATCCGCCAATTGAAAATTTGAATCCAACTTTGACTCCATATATATTCTAACGTTGTAAACAAGGATATAGGCCAGGCCCACACGCTATATGACTTCACGAACATTTTACTGTGTTGCCCTTATTCTAGTCCAAAATTCTTTATTAGTTTGAGTCCGAACCCAACTAATAGCTTATAAAATTGCATAAAATGTTGATAATTAATTAAACCCGAATATTTTAGGCTGACACTTGCCAGGGGTATTCGTCAGCAACTAACAGAGAATTGTAAAGAACATTGTAGGGGAGATGTGGTACCGATGGATCAAAAATTGGAAAATGATCGCTGGCCCCAAAATGTTCAGCCGAAAACAGCAGATCTTTTGCTGGCTCAGCACTTTGATACAAGCTCTACCTATCGCACACATATACATGAATATCCGTCTTTTCAAAAAATATTTATGGACGTTCAAAATTTGTTGCTCGAACGTGTCATCGGTCCCCACCCGGTGGGTCCAATGGCACACGACCAGGGGACCTATGACACATATTCCCTAAAAAAAACTCAGATGTGACAACTTTTCTTGCTCAGTATTATAATCTAAGCTACAGGAAGCCAAAGAAGAATGTTTGATCGCAACCATCAAAACATATAATAAATATTAACTCAAATGTTGTCATAAAATCACGTTTCGATTTAGGCTTTGACTTATAAATTTTAGGGTACATACATATTGCCCGAAAATCGACAGTGTGACTTCCAAATACCTCGTTATAGCGATAAAACATCATATGCAATTATTACATAAAGATCTTCTGTACGTAGGCATGTTTCATTTGTTTCATGATTAGTATGCTTGATTAGTTTGCTTGATTTGGCTATTGTATCATCGGTCCCCACCTTACGAATTTTATACATGAATCGAAAAAAATTTCACTCAAGGAAAGTACTGAAAAAAATAATAGGTGCCAATATATAGCCTGATTCAAGCCCTACACTTCACAATAAAAATGATTGCTGGTTTGTTCGTGTTGAAGGTTACAAAGAAAAATGTATATGTCGATCTAAATTTACTTTACACCCCCCAAAACAAAAAACATCTGTGAGAGACCCCATAGCTCGCGCACGTCGAATTTTTGTGTATGTGAGGAAAGATTTTGCCAGCATGCATTTGTAGACAAGTTCACGGAGTATAATCATGGAATTATCNTAGAGNATTTTCAAAGTATTTGCGGTCCCAGTGATCCATCGGTACCACATCTCCCCTACATAAACATCAACAATTGTACCCAACTAACCATTGTATGTCTGCGTTGTCGGTAACTTGTAACGAGCATTTATATGATCGACGGCTCTTTTTAGTCTCGACTCCTATTAAGTTTGTGTAATGTTCCAACTAAACTGTTCCAATCACGCAATTGGAGTGATTTATGGTTTTATCAGCTCTTCACGCACCTATATAACAAATCAGGCCCCGGGACATTGCAATACTCTAGCAACATGCGTCGCAAAGAAGCAGGTTGAGCTTTCTTGTCACAGCCACGAATATAGACCTTGCCTTTTATCGATCGAGAGTTGACAGCACGACCGATACTTTCTCATAACGGGTAACATTTTAATCAATCCCTCAACTTCTTAGGCACCGAATCTAATTAAATTAGGCAGAATCGATCCGGTTTTGGGTATGCCGGGACGTCAATTCCCTCACGGGAAGACGCATTTACATTCTGGTGGTCATGCTGTGAGTACTCTACGCGCGGATTTAAAACTAAGACGGGGACTTCTGAAGCTAGATGGTTAGATCGTGTAATCCAATACATACGAACCACTATTCCTCATCTGTTGCTGTGTCATACAAAATCGAGTGGTGTGAAGCGAAAGAATTGAATACTTATGGATACCAGCGTACGGACAACTAGATAATTATAGTTGTCTAAATAAAGGTAATTAGAGTGGAACGCTATCTAATTCTGATCTAAATTGTGAAATATTTCTTTGCTATAATAGTTATTCTAATCTAATCTGTGAAATATTTCTATGCTCTTACTTTAATTCTAATCTAATTCCTAGTTTACCTGAAAATGCTACGGTAGAACTGCATAATGCGAAACGAGACAAGCTTGCTGTGCAGACATTTGCCATTCTCTTGCTTATAAGAATGAACTCTAAATGTAGTGCGAACTGAACTTGATACAATTTAAGTTCTCAGTAAGGATTCAGTAAGTCTAATTCTAATTTAATTTGGAAAAAAAACTATATAGCTAAATTTCTAATTTAATTTGGATAAACTTAATGTCAACTGTTGCTGGGTGCTATTATACACATACACATACCTATTTTCAAAAGCAGTGCATCCAATTATGTTTTCAGGTATAGCAAAAGTACCATACTGTCATATAAAGCAACGCGGTATTCATATTGCGCTAAGTTAAGGTTGTCATAATTGCTAGATGTAGCGCGATCATTACGCTTTAATTGCACGTTTGATGTCTGGTTTGTAACATAACGTCTCCGAATCTCGACTAAATATGAGGTTTGAATGATAGCACCGTCTCGTTATCGGTAGTGAGTGACGCGAAAGTGTGGGTTTCAAGCTCTGAAATGCTGTCCTAGTTTCTACTTGAATGCTCTTTGTGCGGTTTGTGAGTTTAGTCTGGTTGAAGATAGAAATTCCTGAAAGCTAGCCCTGTTCCCAATCAGCGGACGCGCTTGGCTGCGAAGCTAATTGTAGCCGTAATATATGTTATGATATATGAACCTTGCTGTAAATACATGATTTCTATATTTTGGCCAACTAACATCAGATCGCATGCTACGTATTAATTTCAGAACAGTCTATTTGTACAACTTTGCAAATGCTAACATTGTCTGGTTTTCGTCTCCTCTCATTCTGTTTATGGCGTGATGTACATACCATATTCACTGTTGAAAAATGGTTGTAGACCAGTCCTGTTGTAGACATTGAGAATATAAACGTAATGCCTACGCGTGAGGGTGAATTTCAACCATAAATTACGCCAAGGATCTTCATCAGCTCTTTGTAATCATCTTTCAGAACTATGGCAGTAAACGTTCCCGGTTTGATATCTATTATTGTGTTCTACTTGTTGATTGTTGCGATCGGAATATGGGCCGCTTGGCGGAAACGTAAGAAAGGCGCTGGCAGCAACAGCGAAACGATCATGGTAGCTGGAAGGGATATTGGTCTCTTTGTGGGGTGCTTCACGATGACAGGTATGGCTCCGGTGTGTTTTATGGTAGGGTTACCATATTTTGGAATCGGGAAGGGAGGACAATTT
>ATSW01013366.1:0-13098 GCA_000444245.1 Botryllus schlosseri | reverse complement strand
CCTTCTACTACCGTGGTATTAGCCGGCATAACAGGTTCCAACAGTTAGCTATCTACATACAATCTACAATGGTATCAACTACGGAGGTTTGTAATCCGTATATGAAATATCAACGATCAACCAAATTGACGCAAATCCCTTTTGCCGGTCAGTTGAAATGTAATGTTGTCACCAGTCACGCATGATTGCATTACACAGTTTTATTCGTGGGAGCGCCATTGAG
Source organism: Botryllus schlosseri (assembly GCA_000444245.1). NCBI lineage: Eukaryota > Metazoa > Chordata > Ascidiacea > Stolidobranchia > Styelidae > Botryllus > Botryllus schlosseri. Next base: position 12,875 of record ATSW01013366.1, on the reverse strand, counting down.
TTGTTGAGCCGATTCATCTAACATTTTCTTTAAATTTTCTTCAGATCAAAGTACCGCAAGATTGCGACATAATGAAAAGATAGAGGACAGTGATACGAAGGAAAAGAACTATGGAAGAATGCGTTCATTTGTCAACCGCAAAAATTATATCAAAAGGTAGCAGTGATTTAAAGAGTTGAAAACAATATTTCAATGTATTGCTGATAATTTCAATACACCGCAAGACTGCGATACAATGAAAGATAGGGAGGTGTCGAAACGACTTGGAGTAGTCTTCGAAATCAGACACCCACCTGGCCTAGGCGATATAAAAAAGGAGGCATGCACAGTGCACACTGAATGAAGAGTAAAAGAAGATAATATAAAGGGACAGGTGATAAAGAAGGTGGCATGTCGGAAGGCGAGATCGATATGTCAGGTCGTGGTCCGGTAAAATAGAGGGCTAACTAGTATTGATTCAGTAGAAGTTGTTTGTATTTTGACATGACTGTAGACATGCTCGATGACTGTCGGAGTCAAGTCAAGAACTGAGCGCGAGAGATGCGATGATCCCGTAGCAATTCAATTCAGTTGTTTATTACACCACAGAAACGTGATAAGACTGATAACATGTAAAGGCAGAAAGGAGTAAACCATCCATGTCGACGTGGGACGATATCAGATCATATGTGCACTGAATTAAATGTAGACTAACAGAAGATAACATAAAAAGTGTATGCCATTAAAATGAAGAGACATGTGTCGACAGGCGAAATATATTTGTCTAAGAGACTGTCTTTGGCTCTTCCAGTACAAGTTCGAATCCAGTGAAACCCCGACGTATTTGGCATTATCGGGGTTGGAAAATGGTTAACCAGCGGAAAATCAGGGTTGGAAAATGGTTAACAAGCGGAAATCAATCTAAATTGAATTATTATCGCATTACGACATCAAAAAGTTTGTTCCACACAGGGTGTTTTATGAGCGAATTTGGTTATCGCTAACTTGATATTTTCATTAGAACCCGGAAAACCTAATACACAATACACATAGTATACTTCAACTTAGGAACTCTGAGGTGGAATCGAAGAAGAACTATAAACTAATTAGACAAAAACTAACTAACCGCTTCAGAGCTTTGAATACGCTGTCACAACTTCATCAGGTCTGTAAAGCGACTGCGGCTATAACGAAGAACTAATAGGCGTATCAACTTTTTATACCCAAGTAACATTCCTATCTTTTAGGCTGCTACGTGTCCCTAACAGCCCTCCGGCATGGATTGAGCACACGGAATATCTCTAATTACTGCAACAACAGACGAACATTACTTTACAAATGTCATATGTTCATAGTATACTGAACATCATGCTAAAATTTTCGCTGTTGTACACGACTGTCAAAGCCAAGTGTAAGGCATGCGTCTATATATAAGCTATTAGTCAAAATGTTGCATTCAGCGTAATGACCTTTCCATCGAAACAGTCAACAGGTATGGCCTTCTCAAATTAAAACTTCGCTTAATTTTTTACACCACGCGACCTGCCCCACGGCTATAAATAATGCCGGTTGCTTAGCAGGCTATTATAAACAGTTCTGCCCTGGTCACGACATGTCGAGTTGTCGATTGTTCTAACTTCTCTGTCACTTCGAGTCAATATTATCTTTTTATAGTTTTACATTCTTGCCGTGATTGGAACTATAACGATTAAAAATTGTTTGGTCGTAATCAAATTGTTAAAATATTCTGCTTTCGGATTGCATCTTTCCAATCATACCTATTAGAAGCCCACGCCAATATGACACATACGAAATAAGTAGAGTTGTGGATTGTATAATAACAAGGGCTGGGCACAATCATTTGAGTACTCGTTCTATTTTCAACCGTGGAAGGCTCTAAACCAGGGGTATCAAACAGACGGCCCGCGAAGCAATTCTGACTGAGCAGATTGAAACATGCTTTTATTATCCAGCACATTTGTAAAAAATGTTGAGATTTCTGTAGGAAGTAGGTCTACTTCCATTACATAATCCCTAAGATAGTAAATGTCGAGCATATATCCATAGGCCAAATTATTATCACCTCACTGCGGTGTTGGTGTGTCACTGTAGTTACCACTAGGAACAAGTCAGTGACATTCGCACCGAATTTCGAGAAGGTAAAAAGTGCACGGTGAGTTCGTGCGAGATCGTGTGATGGTGATGCGTCCGGCTTCTCGATCGGAAGGTCGTGGGTTCGATCCCCGGCCGGGTCAGACCAAAGACTAGAAAACTGGTAGCCTATCCGCAGCTATATCCTGCTAGGCTCTCAGCAACCACGGATAGCATGGAGGAGATAAACAAAACGAGGGGATGCAGACAATAGGTGACAGTACGGTCGTATCGCATCTCCGTCTTCAAAGCATCTCGATGGTACAGGCGAAAAAGAATATATCTCTCTCTCGTGGAAAATGGACCAAAACGTAGTTATTCACAGGAGCGAAAATGCCAATGCGGAACCGTTATATGCAGTTTACATATAGAATATATTGGTTATACATGTAACAGAATGAAGTATATAATGATAGCCTCTATAACTGAAATATCTGTGGCCGCAGTGCGGTATCACTTTCAACTCAGAAGGTCCCCGGACTCGATACCCGAATCACGATTTAATAATAGGAAAATAAATTTCTACGTCTGCATTCATATTTAAATCTCTCGTATATATATTCTTCCCTCACACCTCCTACCCAGGTCTGAATGCCAGATTATGACTAAAGCAAAGGGAGCATAGAAATATGTCAACATTTATCGTCGTTAGAGCCATTGTTTTAGCGGTTTATATCTGTAGGCCTATTCAATCAATTACCGCATATTTGACATTTCTATTGTTCGCGTATGAAGGTTTTGCTAATTGCCAGATTAAATCCCATATAATCCGTGGTACAATTCAATATACTTTTGTCTATATACACTTGATAATAAAGTATTCCAGTGAAAAGATTGAGGTAACATTTTGGAATCAGTTGACTGGTGCGGCCCGCGAGCGATTTGAATCCGACCCGCGACGCAATTTGAGTTTGACACCCCTGCTCCAAACATTGATTGATCGTATAGCAGCGTAGCCTACCAACACACGTAGCGCACATTAGTGGAAATGACATATTTGTGAACCTGATCAATCCACAGCCTTGCCAAAAGAGTGCAATGGAATGGTCGAAAAATACCAAATTATCTTAAATGTGATGGAGATATGGCATTCTAACTTATCTCATCATTCACGCGGTGGCAATGTCTCATTCACAGTCGATTGAAGTATAATTCCTCAAGCATTTCCTAATATGTTACAAGTGGTTGGAACCTCTCCACGGAATCCATTCCCTCCTATTGTAGAACTAGCCGATATTCCAGAAGAACTGCTGGATAGAAATGAGATTTGACGTGATATATATCCAGTCAAAAGTTTGTTTCTCAATTTTACTGCATGTCTCAATTCTAGTTAAATTACTGATATATATTATCGAATTTGCATACATTTAGCCCTCGATACCGTGTACTTTGGGACAAGAAAATCTGCCACTTAAAGCCATATCTATTTCGTCTATACACCAGATTTCAGAAATTCCTGAACGCCATTTTCCAAGACCCAACTGCGACTAAAAGAAGATCTAACACTTTTCCTACAAAAAGACCTCATTTACCCGCAGTCAACTGGTGTCTGGTCAATACCGAGATTGAACACTACCGAGAATGGACACCACCGAGAATGCAATATATGCAATGCAGGCAAGTTATGCATATGAGCAGGTCGTATATGTGTGCATCACGGCGTTGCCACATACGGTATCGATGCTCAGGTATAAATTTCTCGACAACGTCAGTCCCAGCAAGCTATGTATTCTTGACATTGGCCATTCCCGGTAATGGTTTTCTCGGTATTGGTATAGAACCCAGTCAACTGTATCAGCTCATTTACAGCTTCAATCGCGTTCAGGTTTATTGCCTTACTTTGAACAGAACAGTTCTGCGAAACGAACAGGTCATGTCTTCCGAGTAAGTATAATCCAAGATAGTTATTGCGCACAATAGATCGTGTGACGCTGCCACAAAACGTAAACATTTGTAACAACAGCTCCCAATTAACTCCTAGACACGTAAGACTGCACTAAATACTAGTGGTACTGTTTTATTGCACAATATCGATACAACATGACAGCAAGTACACTGAAGTAAACAAAACACACACATCACAGTTTCCGACCGTGTACTGTACAGTGTACGTACACGCAGCCAGGAAAACTATTCCAGCAACGACGGAGGTCACGCACGACCACGGCTCAATTGTGATGTCAAAATGCTCACAATCAAAATCGGATGGAGAACGGCCGGTCAGACAACACCTCGGCTACGCCCACGTTTCCGAATTCCACAATATATTAATCACCACGCCTCATATAATATATAGAAAGAATCCTACTAACCAACAACCACAGCAGCTAATTCAGCCTCACACTCATATAATATTGCACGACGCGCAGATATATTTCAACTAGAGCTGGGTAATTCTGAATGAATATTAGGCATCACAACGAGTAACACTTATCATAATGTCACAACAGTATGAATGATGTGAAAAGTCCATATGTGTACCTTTTATGAGACCACAAAGAATATAAAGCCAGTTCAACATCACATTACAGATTATTTGGTATTTTTTTCGATCATACCATCATTACATTGCACAGTGTGACGATGGTGCGGGTTGATCAAGACTTCACAAATATGTGATTTCCACGAACATGGAACCTTTGTACAACCTGTTTTTTATACTGCGATACGACCAATCAAAAGTTTACCTAGCCACATTGAAAAATATTGTCGAAACTATAATTGTCGCTCATAAATTATCTCTTAGTGGCAAGGAGCGAACTGGTCTCTCAGTATTTGTCTCGAATTAGAATTGATACTCGATTCATTGTCCTCAGCTCTAATTTAAACAAAAACAGCGTTCTAATACGCAAGACATTGCTGCCTGATCGTGTTGGCCAGTTTCAACACCTGCTTCTGCAGCGCTACTTTCTGAAAGCGATTCCCGAGCGAGTGTCCCCCGCCCAAGTCTCGGTCTTGGTCGCGAGGCAATACCCGTAGCTTGAGCGTGCCGTCCGCGCCGCAAGAGTAGACGCGGTTTCCTGGCGACGCGATCTCGACTTTCATGGTGCCGGAACCGATGTTGCGGAATATCGAGGTGCGCGAGTGCTCGCCGGCCAAGTTGTAAACGAGACTGTGCGAGTCGCAGTCCCAAACCTGAGAAAACGGGTGAGTTTCAGGATTGGCTAACTTGTGTAACGGATAAGGGCAATGTATGTATCATTGAGTGACTCCCGGCGAAAGGGTTAAAAGAACATCCCTTGACGTGTCATACATGAAATGGAGCATATTAAGGTTATTTTACCACCCCATATAACCTATGTGGATCGACAAATCAGCAGCGATCTTCATGCAAGTTTCATTACAATTCCAAACTTCGGGATGTAAACTAAAACTGTTCTTGGACGCCTGCTGATCCATCCTCTCTCCAACAGTTCTCAGTTTCTTCTGACCGATGTGGTGTTGAATTTTTAAATACTATCCCATTTTCCCCTACTACTTGCTCCATTGTGCCCCACATATGGGGCACTATCTGACTACAAAGGTACATTTTTCAAGGGGCCGTGCTTTCATTGTTTCTTCGTATTTTCAAATCACCTTTCTTTGGAAATATGTGTTTTATGTTCATCCGTCGTAAATGTCATTGGGATTTCTGGATTTTAAATATATTTATGACAAAAAATGTGTTTTTGGGCCATTGTGCTTACCTTCCCCTAGTCTAAAAACATAACCATTTTAGTAAAAGCATGCAAAGCTTGTCTGAGCACTCCAAAAAACTCAACTCTCACCCGTACATCCCCGGCAACTGAACCAGTAACAAAAAGACGGTCGTCGCTTCCGACCGACATGCATTTCACCGGGGCCTCGTGAGCCACGAAGCTCGTCAGCGGTTCGTCGGACTTCCGCATATCGAACACGGACACTTTTCCGTCCCTACCGCCGACAAACAAGCAGCGGGACTGCGTCGAGTACGCGAGACATGCGGCGCCGAATCCCTCGTGAATGGAAAATTCTGGAAATAAAAACACACAAGCGATATATCTTAGGTAGGGTCTTAGTATGCCAGCGCTGCCNAGTATTCCTACTTTTTCAGAGTGTTCAAGTGGGTTTCGCCTACCCAGCCAGCTGACCATTGTCATTTCTAGTTGAACAGGTTTTAGGCAAAGTATTTTTTCTTACATTTTATTTCTCTCTAAAGCTGTTTTGACCCGTTTCAGAAATCGTTACTTTCGTTTTAACAGAATACTTCAGCATAAGTGGAAATCATTTGGAAATTTTGGAAATATTCATTGAATAAGTATCAGTAGAAGTGGAGCAACACAGAACACCAAGGGTCGAAACCATAAGAGTCACGCCTGCAAATACCTTTCACAAGCATCGAGCGTGGCGGCAGCAACGCGTCCCATATAGCCACATTTCGGTTCGAGTTCGATATCCCGGCTGTCGCAACAACGCTTGTGGATGACAGGAAACAACAATCGGCGGCAGACTTATCGTGGCATTGATGATACTGCAGAGAAAATCAACGGTAAACAACAGACATACGACAGATATCTGTACAGCCCAGGCTTGGTGATGCCAGTGCTCTGCAGTGTCATGAAGCAATATATCTGCAGCTACGACTTGTACTGTCAATAGCAAAACCATATTAATCCACTGTGAAGACGAAGAATTACTGACACTGCCTAGATCAGTCCTGGGGGGTGCGAAATACAGAGAGTAATAAAGCATGCAGTCTTGAGCTCAGAATGAGTTTGATTTGTCCAAGAGTCTAACAAGGACAATAATCCTCATTTCAATTATATTTACTCTAATACTAGCATGCTATACAACAATCCTAACCAACACTAGTAGCTCTCTCTCGGATGCATGTCAGCAACTTTCCAAAGATCTTACCAAGAAAGGTTTCCGCGGCGAGCTGACTTGCCAGAGCGCCAAGTAGCCATCGGCGTCAACTGCACACATTTTGTTGCCAAGTGATGAGAAATGTAAATTTGTCACTCTACCAAAAAGGAAATGGTATCGATCAAATTGCGGCAAATCTACAAATAACTATGGTCAATAGGACTGTCACATTGAGCCAGAATTTGCACAGCTTAGTCATTCGAGTGAAAGTCTGTAATTGGCATAACACACAAGACTAGCAGTAGACAAATATATAAATATCCCAGCAATAAGTATTGAGATTACTAGGCATGATATGTACCACTAAGTAGGCTACCAGTGATAAGGGTATAAATAGAGTGAAAGGGAAATATGTCCAATACGAACGAGCTTGCATAAAATAAAAAAATGGAAATGAAAAATACAACTGGCAAATAAAGCTCGATCTCTAGACAGATGACGAGAAGCAATTGCTCCGTTAACTAATTAACAGGCAGGTATTGCTAATAGGTATTAACGAGGAGGTACTTGATAGAGTGCAAGGGAGAATCAGCATAATAATAACATATAATATTATAATTAACAGGTAGGTCTCGATGATAGGTATTAACGAGAAGGTATTACACCGAGAGCATGATTATCAATTAGTAAAATACATAGATGGATCAGTAAAATCTAGATTGAAAAAACGCGTACTTGGGATACTGTCCCGAAGCGCGAAACAGTGTGATTTGTTGCGGGTGACCCCACTCCCACATTCTGATGCTACCGTCATGATGACCAGTCAAGTCTAAAGAAAAAAAACACATTCAAAATTCTGCGGGCCACTGCAATAACATCCAATCTTACAATACGGCAACGTTGGATGCGAAGTCATTCTACGAACGCCGGAAAACAGCCTCTTCAGCAACTGCAACACGAAAAAAACCTTGCCGAACTCCCGATTTTACGATAAAAGAAGGCTCATTATATTACCAGACTAGCGCCCTGCCCGGTCTGCGGCGACCCTGACAATCCGGAAGCGCTGGAAGCCATTGACGCATACGATAGTGGAGCGGATGGCGGCGGTGTCACAAACATTGACTGTCTGCGAGACACCACTAGAAATTCCTCGTCTTTCTGACAGCTGAAAAAGACATTTTTCACAGCACTACAATACAAAACCTTGGGAATTAGGTTACCCGATACTTCACGCAGAGACAGTCAATAACAATGTATGTCTACTTTTCTTAAGCACACGAAAGAGCTTTGTCCACATTCAATAATTTATCAAGTGGTTACGACTTACGATTTCAGAATAATTTTACTCCTACACTTCTTGAAGCCAAACTAGTGCGATTAGTACAAAATTTGCAGCGCTTGGCTTGAAAATACCCACTTTTACATGCAATTGGGTGGAAGATTTGGACTTACGTACCACAAATGATTACTTTGACCACCAACTTCCAATCTTTGCAATGCCGGTATGTAATTGGGAATATTCAAAATAAGTCAAATTTAGCTGGAAACAACCACATGAACAATTTGAAAAGCCAAGCAGATCGGTATGACAGAGAGATTTATTTGTCATAAAATGGTTTATTTACTCTGTGACCGATAAAAAGTCACTATCTTGAACTCGGAAATGATAAGAGAAAACCCAAATGTGTCGTCAGAGAAGTGCTACAATTCACGAAATAGTGTCATTTCTCTCATTAATCGGATTTTGCCACATGCACCCACGAAACACTGGAAAAATCTTACCCAGCTTTCAACGCGTCGTCTTGCAATATGTTGGGCGATACATCTTCTTCGATCCAAGCCCATGTGTCACACGCGAGGAGCGCGCTGACGTTCACCTCCTGTATATCCCGGCTACTCGCCAATACCACGCAAGTCGGGTTTGCCTGATTGAAACGTGTGCGGTGTGATAATCAATTCGAAAACCGACGCAAACAATCAAAGGTTACATTGTTTATGCAGAACGAGGTGACGATCTCCGTTTCTTTATGAAGAATCTTGACTTTACCGACGTTCTTATCCGACACACCCTGTACAGGAAGGACAACGTAACTTGATTTAAAAACGAGAACAAGTCTTTTGCTGAGCCACATCTTTCACATCACTTTTGCCGTCAATTCATTGCCGCTCCATGACACACAGCCAGGGTTATGATTTTTCGTTTACTGGAGTTATTTTCTTAAAAATAGTGAACGCTAAAAACAATACTACCGTTGCTAGTGCCAATCAGCATGTTGTTGTGCTACTGACAAATTCTTAGCTACAAGATCTGAGCAGTTGGGATAGCAAGACGATAATAATTTTCCAACTGAGTGAAAATAGTTAGAATTAAGAAACAATATTTTCGTATGCACCTTAGGCTTTTGGATAATGGACATGGAAAGGAGGTGTTCTAAAAGAGCCCACCACCAACTGATTAAGGAGTCAGCCGAATAGCCACCACTACAACCATACCCCTATTTCAGATTCAAGACAGGGGCGTGCAACATGCGGCCCATAGAGAGAAAAAATGGTGTTTGCTGAGCTCAAGTCCACTAAAAATTACTAAAATATGCACACTATGACTTTTCACATCAATATCTACGACAAGATTTACTCAATAACCAGTAAATCATATCCTTCCTTTTGCGATTGCAGTGTATGGTACAATATCGAACTCAATTGATACATAATTCATTGCTGATATCTTGTCCCACTTGCAATAAGGTTGCGCAATGCGCATCCCTGGCCTGAGCAGCAAGAAATATCGTTCAATATCATTTACCTCATTTTGAATACCAAATTCTCATCAGTTCATGTAAACATCGATGCTATGCTGCCGACAGTAAGGTGATAGCCTTTGACACAGCAAAAGAGCCCATAACTTGATTATCATACGATCACTGGATAGACCTGATTAATTATTCGTATCAAAAGCTTTTTGCTTATGTGCACACTTCGTGAAAATGAAATGAAAGAATCCTATTCGCCAAGCATGGATTCCTGACACTTTCAGTATCTTGAAAGCATAAGATACGAGCAAATAATGAGTATTAGTAATGAAGAGAATCACGGGCATGCACTCTACAGCGTTACGACGAAGCTAAGAAGACCTCACGCACGCAAACAACATATTTTTCGACCACGTACCAGTCCGCGTCTTGCGTCTTCAAAATACTGTTGCGGGTTCTTTGGCATAGTGGACGACATGACGGCAATTGTCGCGCGTCGCGCGCCAAGAGTTCGTTTCTATTCATGCAAGCAACGCAACGTCGAAACGGAACAACGAAAGAAACAACAGAATTATAAGCACGTAGAGCACGGTTAAAACAAGCTGTTACAGAGACAAAGTGTATTGCGCAAGAGCTGGTACGCTGGAAACATCGAGAGAGCAGACACCGTAAAAATACAAATGTTTTGGACAAATCTCCATAGAACTGAATTAGGCATCAATTGAATTGACCAATGCGAGCAAGGTAGCATTCAATCCACGCCCCTCTCAACTACAAAAGATTTCCGTAGCTCAAATCCTTAAATATTTGTTGAAGAGGTTGAATTGAAAAGTAGGCCTATATTCACATTGAAAATATTTCCGGCTGACCACTTGGCAACTAGCAGAGAATTGGAAAGAACATTGTATATAAACAATCGTATCACCATAGTGTCCTATATGGTGTTGACACAGCCAAATCTCACGCCTCAGTGAAATTGGAGATTTGGCTATCACGTCACAATTTCCATTTGGCTACAGGCAATTTGACGGTCATTTTTGACCGGCTTGCCGAGCACTAAATTTGGTAAAACGGGTATCAATCAAAAGCTGACTCTCCAATGATTACGAAAATATAAATTTTATTCCGCTCGTGGCCCTGGAACTCCGACAATCAGACTCGAATTTTTCATTGTTATGGAGATTGGCGTTGGGACGCAACAATGGTGTCTGGCTCTTTTTCTCTTGAGCTGCTCTCTCGATTCGCCAGACAGCATTGTTACGTCCTGAGCTACTCTCTCGTTTCACCAGACAGCATTGGTTTGTCCCAACGCCAATCTCCATAACAATAAAAAATTCGAGGCTGATTGTGGGAGTTCCAGGGCCACGAGCGGAATAAAATTTATATTTTCGTAATCAGTGGAGAGTCTGATTTCGATTGACACCCGTTTTACCAAATTTAGTGCTCGGCAAGCCGGTCAAAAATGACCGTCAAATTGCCTGTAGCCAAATGGAAATTGTGACGTGATACAATTTCACTGAGGCTTGAGATTTGGCTGTGTCGACACCATATAGGACACTATGGTATCACCAAATATGAGGTCGCCGGGATGAAATTTCAAATCATAATTTCACTATGAATATAATTTTCAAATCCTCAAATGCTAATACTCGGCTTGGCATTTAATACCGCCAGTGCCACATTTCAGAGGTGGTCAGAAGGCTATTGAAGTACTTCTGCTTTTTGGGGGACTCAGTAGAGTTGCACTACTTACTTGAATGGTTATGTTTTTAGGCTACTTCCATTTTACCTCGTGAGTTTCTTACTTGAGTACTATTCCGATCTTCATTTTCTATTTCCATTTCAAGTACTTTTTTTCCTTGCAGAAATTTACAGCATTGCTACTACTTCTAGAACTTCAGTGCCAACGACTACTCAGATTTAGCCCAGCACTAATCAGGAATTAGTTGAATGAACCGGATAGTATTTTAGTAAGGGCGCCTTTCCGGAAGCTTTCAACAGCCTACTGGAGTCACTATCGAATGTAAAACAGTTGACGTTGAGTACAAAAATTGAAACAATGTTCAGGGCGACAGTGATTTTGGACACCATGGGCGAATTGGTCATGCCACATGACTCATGAAGAACAGTTTTGCTAACCAAAACCGTAATGGCAGTGGCAGTGCAGATGAAATCATGAAACTATTTCTATCACTATCCATACGTACAGAATCAAATTTCATTTATGGCCTCGATTATGTTACTAAGGACCAACTACCGCGTCGATTTCATAATCCCTTGTAAAAAATCAGCACAGAATTAGCAGTTGTAACTCATGATATAAGTGCTTCGAAAGCGACATGCTGTTACTTCAAGAAAGTGATCGTGTCGAGAAAACATCGCCAGCAAAGAAAACGTATCACGTTCATTGATAAAAATGCCCCATACCTTATTGTCACTACCACTTTGAGCCGCACCATTGCCGGTATGCTTGCTGTCTTTGCATTCCACATTCTAGCATGCAATTGCGACACAAGTTACACAAGACAACAGAATTATAACGTCAAAACTACGCAGAGAAACAGCTGTGTAAAGTCGTTACTTTTCCAAATTCAGACAGGTGTACGACGAAATGGTACTGTGCAGTTGATGGGTGAGGGTGACGAATCATTGATATGACGATATTCGTTATGAATAACTGTGCAAAAAGGGAGGTTTATAGTGATATGTGTGTCATTTTACCTGTTTGCTACCATCGAAGCATTCTATACTGTACATCAAACCTCTCACTTTCGCCACCACTTGAGAGAGACACACAAAAGACTAAGCAACTCCTACAACACCGACGAACATAACGACACAGTGCAAGACACAGCACCCGTTACGGCAAAACGTACCTGTTTCGTCGACTTGTTATGGAATATATACCGGATGAACATATCCTGAATGTTTTCCTTGTGGATCAGGCAATGCCACAGGCGTCTGGCGCCAAGCGCCTCAACAGAGGACCCGCTGAAAATAGACGAATGATAACTTTCTGTGTATATCAGTTTGGATTAAACTTGTCGTACATCGTTTCATCGCTGGTATTGTGGAAATGCTGTTTAGAACCGCTGTTTTACCAAGAACATATCAGTCATTACTACTTTCTAGTTTTGGACAAACTTAAATGAAGCAGTATTAGTTATCAAC
>KE606168.1:9655-22409 GCA_000444245.1 Botryllus schlosseri | reverse complement strand
CGTCCAGTTTGAAGTGGGGCACATCTTCTAGGGACTTCTACCTATTGCACGCTTTGAAGAATCCGACAATCCAATTTTGAGGAGATGTGCTTATAATTCACAATGCTCAGTTTGCGAGGGTAATAATATTCACTGGCTTTTCTTGGGCATTCCGGAGAGACTAACAGTTTTATAAACATCAGCAACAATGTTTTGAGGTTTATTGTTTCAGATATACAAATATATTTCTGCTTGCAAGCATCCGGGGTAAATCAAGAGTACCGTACCAAACAAATGTAGAGATCAGTGACGTCTCTGATTACTCCTCCAACCGTTAGAAATTCTGCCTATGCTCCAGCTTGGCAATAATTTTTTGTAATTGACACAGAGCTTCGATTATTTTTTCAGGTGGACTTGCACAAAGATCCCGGAGTCAATGAAGCCACTACAGGAGAGTTGGCGGATTTCATGTTGAAGATATTAAAAAGTGATGAAGAATTTGCAAAATATCATCGGGGTCTCGTAGGCATCTCTTCCAGACCAAAGACGAAATGGTTTTAGTGATGATGACATTTCAAGTTTGCCCTCATTTAATTTTATCTTCATTCAACTAGTTTCTTGATAATGACCTAATAATTATTGTTTGAAATCTAACATTTGTTGATACAGAATATATCACTATGTGTGGCTTATAATATATACTTCCGTGTACAGTATTTGTATGTGTCGATATATACCGCTACCACTATGGGGCACGGGTGAAATCAACACCAATGAAAGCGATCTGAGATATCAATGATGATATGTAAGAGCCATGAATTTCTCAGTTTCAAGTGTTTAGCAATGTCAGGTCGTGTCGAAGTGAAATCAACAGTTTAAAAAATGCCAAGGCATAGCTTACTTTTAATATCGGTGACTGCTTTTACAATTGCTAGATACGTCTTTGTGGATGTGGTTCGTGCCTGATGACTAACAAATGAGTTGAGTCAGGGGTTCTCAACCTGGGGGGCGCGGGAGGCTCTCAGGGGGGGCGCGAAAATTTTTGTCAATGTCTGTATAAGTTGTGACTAAACATGTGTTTCGCAACCATTCTGAAGATACGATTATTGAAGATTAAACTAAATTCGTATTCTAGAAAGCTTGCCAAACTCAAACTCCAGCAGTCGCGCTCAACGGAGTACAGGCTGACTTCAACTTCATTTGAGCAAATTTTTGATATTCTTTGAAGATTTAGTGAAATTCCTACGTGCAAGTCATTCATTACTTTATAGCTTTGGCAGTAGCCTAAATCTCTGTGCGCTAGGTAGCTGTTGTTGATAGCTGGCGAACTGCACTGCCTAAGACAGACTTAGATGCAATATAGGTTGCCCGGTTCCGCCCTCAATTTGGCTATAAATCAACACAACTTAATTCATTTCAAAAACTGATCAAATTTAGCATGGCAGGACAGAACGACGCCGTGCTCTTTGTAGTCACTACCAGCATCAGGATTATTCTCAGTGCAACCTACCTTGAAATTAATTGATGTCCTTTTCAATGTTTTTTTTTTGTTATTTTCAAACAAGTTTGGGGAGGTTTGTCAGCAATGTAAAAGACTAAACAACTGGAATGCGGATTCAAAACTGGCGTAAGATATACCTTATGTATACTATTAGATCAGGGGTGGGCAGCCCGTACGGCCGTAGGAGGGAATTTGTGCGACCGTCGACGCCTAATTCAATTGGTATGTGTTGGCAGCCGTAGACATGCAAATTGCAATTACGAATTCACTCCCAAATTATCGAGAGATTTTATTTAATCTTGAAATTTTCTTCGCGCTCCGCGCAATTCAACAAGACTTCGTTTTTCGATTTTAATGCAGTAGTGCCCTTTTTAATTGGAGCAGGAATGGGAATCCTCAAGAACTAACAATTCATTCGAGGCTCTGAAAAATTTTCGCGCTTGGTGCGACAATATGCACTCCCAGCAACTATTCATAACATTGCCACTCGCGATTTCGGTGCGTACAATAGGCCGTTGTGAAAAGTAGAATAGTCCGGAGTTCACCAGGAATGGGTATGGACAGTTTACCATAGGTATTTTGCGTCCAGATCGTTCATTGCGGCTATGCCCTGGAATGCGGCCTTATGGTACATAAGTAATCGAAATGCGGCCATGATTAGCAGGGGCGCGCGATTTTTTTACCATCGCCAAGGGGGGCGCGTGTCAAAAAAGGTTGAGAACCGCTGGGTTAAGTTGTTCTGTTGAAATGAAATCGTGCTACAATCAAGTTGCAACATGGATTGTTTTTTATCTTAATTTCTCAAGCAAATACGACTGTCACATCAATCATTTTCCTTTAAAATTATTCAATGTTTACACTCGTACGTGTAATGCAAATGTATCCAAACACTATTAAAAACTTGAAATATGCAAAAAGATGGTGGCTGGGCTTCAAAAATGTTGCAGTGAAAGTAATCTATAAACATAAACCAATAATGATGATAACCAATGATAACCAACGATGATGATAACTACTTGAGAAGTAGACAAAGTGTCAAGTAGACACTTGACTACAATGGATGAGTGGAAATACTTCAACCGGAGTGTAGCTCAATGTGATGAAGTCATTTTTTACGAGTACTTCTATCTGAAGCGTCAAGTTGTGGAAAGAACAAAACGGTTTTCCGTAGGAGCGTATGCAAATATGAATTGAATACCGTAGCGTAGTAGTTTTTGGATTTGAAGTTTTGAACTTGACACGAGAGAAATTATATATTGGAATAAATCCGCTCATAACTGGTATCGCCGGTATTCAATATTTACGCTGAGGACAATGTCATGGTCTATTGCCTGTAAGGTGCTTTTTGACTTTTACACATAACAAATTTGATACAGGTTGCGCCTGCAGAGTGACCTTGCACGATACATTAGGTTAGTAATCTATACTAGCGCACGCCTAGCAGAGGAAAAGACGGCACCAAACAATTCCCGATTCCTAGTCGAGTATCTATCGTTAGGTACGAATAGATAGACAAATATTTATTCATTGATAGTTGACTGCATTGCTATTATAATATTATGGCATACCGTACTTCAACTTATAAATATTTGATCTGTAGAAAATGCTGAGTGATCGCATGACAATGGAACGAAGAAAGGCTTTATAGTGATTGATTGTTCTAGTCTGTTGAGCAATCACTAATCTTGAAGACGTTGATGTCGTTTATTGATTTATGGGAAAAATTCGATCACAATCCTTCCACGATGCCTATGTTGACCAACGTTACGTGGTGTTGAGGAAGGCAACTATATGTCCGTTTCAGTGCTCTAGGCCTAGTTTATATCTTATTCTATGTAAATTGCCAGTTGAGCAGGCTTAATTTGATACCATGCGTTTTTCTAACGCACTTCTTTCATTCCAGTTTGTATAAGTTTACAAATGTACAATGTAGGCCCTAATATGCAGAATTTTCCAATGTACCAATTATGTCTTAGCAGATCTATATGCCTTGGCAGTTGATAGTGTGACGGTCAATGAATGTTTTGAAAGTTTAAACGAAGAACTAGGCTACTCCAATACATCAACTTGTAATTTGACGCCTGACGGTAACCAAATAGCCATAGTTTTCGGGGAATAATGCCGAGCGGATCCAACAAGCAAGTGCGAGTGCTGGTTCTAAATGATCAACAATATGGAGATTCAACATTGTATCGTTTCAAGAAAAACTGGTTTATTCGATTTGTGCTTGGACCATCATTGTGTTCCCAACAGGTGAATATCTTCTGCAATCAGCCACCTCATATTGGAAAACTGAGGAAGGACGGATTCCATTTGCTGGAATGGAAAAATTCATCTATAAACAAGCATGACAGGAGTGATGCCCATGCAGAATATGAAGTTATTGTACCTGGTACGTTTCAATATTATTTCGAGGTCAACTCTGTGAAAAGAGGTGGGGGTTTCTATATAGTGGATCCTGTGCTCACTGTTGGTTCTGATCAACGTCATTTACCCCTGGACAGCATATGCATGCACACAGTTCTTACAAAGTTGTTAGGACCATTTAAGTCATGGAGTCAGCGCTTGCAAGTATCGCGGGAATCTGGATATAACGTACTTCACTTCACTCCTATGCAAGAACTTGGCATTTCAAATTCATCATATTCTATCAGTGATCAGTTGAAATTGAATCCCAATTTTTCGTCGGGTGATGATATTGTGACGTGGGACATTGTGAGTAAATTTGTGCGAGAAATGCAGGTCGATTGGTGCATGTTATCGGTGACTGATGTAGTCTGGAACCACACTGCCAAAAACAGCGAATGGTTAAAGCAACATCCGGAATGCGCTTTTAATCTGAAAAATTGCCCATATCTCCGCCCTGCTTATGTTCTAGATCGGGCCCTGTACTACTTGGCTGTTGATGTTGGTTCTGGCGCTCTTGTTTCCGAAAATATCCCGGGAATGTTATCGTCAGAAAAAGATTTAGAAGCTATTGAACTCTACTTGAAAACAAAAGTGGTGCCGGATTTGAAAATTTGGGAGTTTTATCAAGTCAACATCAAACAAGCAATTTCGTTGTTTGGATTGAAAGTGGAAAATTCATGTACAGATAGTAAACAATCACCCGCTCAAAATGTTTTGATAATACAGGACTCGGAATTCAAAAGATTTGGATGCATAGTAGACATGGATTTAGCCGTGAAGCAGTTTTATTTATCAATGGACGAACCTTGTATGGACGCTGCAAAGAAAAATTTTGAGAGCACCTTGATGTGGCTGAATCACATGAAAAGGTCTGAAATTCAGGACGATTTGAACTCCGCAATTAAAAACGTAATTTCAACCATCCGATACGAAAGACTCGATAAGTCTGGGCCAAAAAAAGTGGAGGTCTCCAAAAATAGTCCATTGGTAACGGAATATTTTTACCACCCATTTTCTGACGCATCAGTCGAGGACGATGAAAAGTCTTTATTTTTTACAGAAAAGGCCAGCTCCATCATGGCTCATAATGGATGGGTAATGGGCGATAACCCATTGAAAAATTTTGCTGAGTATCCAACAAAGACTTACTTACGTCGGGAGTTGATTAGTTGGGGGGACAGCGTGAAGCTAAATTACGGCAAATCGCCAGAAGATTGTCCCCCTCTTTGGAAGCGGATGAAAGAATACACAGAAATGACGGCCAAGATTTTTCACGGAATACGAATCGACAATTGTCATTCGACTCCGATTCATGTGGCAGAATATATGCTGAAGGCAGCTAGAAAAATCAATCCAAATTTGTACGTCTTCGCTGAATTGTTCACGGGCGATGAAGGCATAGATAATTTATTTGTCAACAAACTGGGGATCAATTCTCTCATCCGCGAAGGTCTTACGGCTGGCGACTCACATGAGCTTGGCAGGCTTGTGTATAAATACGGCGGCGAGCCCGTGGCATCCTTCGTACAACCAAATATCCGGCCGTTAGCGCCGTCTGTTGCTCACGCGTTGTTCTACGACGTGACACATGATAATGAGAGTGACATTCAAAAGCGATCGGTGATTAATCCCTTGCCTTTCAGCGCATTGGTGTCTATGGCATGTTGTGCGATAGGTTCAAATCGTGGGCATGATGAGTTGGTGCCTCACCACATTCANGTTGTCAATGAAAAGCGGTGTTACGCACCTTGGAAAAGTACTAGNGACAAAACGAACGCGAACGTTATCAGTTCCACGTCCGGATTTATTAAAGAGAGAATGGTACTGAACCAAATCCACCAAGCCGCTGCCATTACTGGATACAATCAAGTTTTTGTCGATCAAAGAGACGCAGATGTTGTCGCCGTAACTAGACACAATCCGGTAACACATCATTCTTACATTTTAGTTGCACACACAGCATTTTCNAACACAACGAATCGAAAAGTTNAACCNATGGTTATCGAGGGACAAATCGAGAGCATTGCGTTTGAAGCCAAACCGTGCAATGCGGATGTTGATNGCGTGTCTTTAGTGGAAAATTTCNTACCCGATCGCGATGTCGTGAATGGTTTGTCCNAAATGAANTGGTACTCGGATACTGATGTTGAATTATGTTCGAGCGCTTGTTCGAAAATTCTAAAAAACGACAGTNCTCCTGACAAACAAACGATTATNTTTACCGACTTTCCCCCGGGTAGTGTAATCATGTTTCGTGTCAAGTTAGTGCAAGATGCCGAGCATCACGCGTCCAAAGTGAGNAAGAAAGTGAAGNAAATAGTGACCAACAACGAAAATGTATTGNCTTCCATCATATCATCGTTAGATCTATACGATTTGAACCGAGTCCTCTTCCGTAGCGATCCCGAAGAGCGGTCCGANGGATTTGGAGTAGCGGCATACGATTTTCCAGGATGGGGACCTGTAAAATACTGCGGCNTGCAAGGAATTGCNTCNGTGTTTGACAAAATCAGAGCAACAAANGATCTGGGACATCCTGTCTGCCAGAATTTGAGAGACGGCAATTGGCTCATGGATTACANCGCTTCGAGGTTGGAGAATTTCCNGAAAACCNCCAAACTCGGCGANTGGTTCAAGTCTGTCTTCGAGCATATCTCGCNGCTGCCGCGTTATCTGGTGCCTACGTATTTCGACATGGTTCTCTTTGTAGTTTACTTGAAGATACTCAACGCTTGTTGGAGTCGGATGACGCCGTTTGTNTCGCAAGGTAGCTCTTTNNTGAGAACGCTNGCNTTAGGCTCTNTTGCAATGCACGGTGTTGTCAAGGATTCGGGACTGCCTAAAATCACTGACAGCTGTAACGAGTTTGCTTCTTTGGCAGCTGGCTTGCCTCATTTNGCAACTGGAATAATGAGNTGTTGGGGNCGCGATACCTTCATNGCGCTGAGAGGTTTGCTTCTAATTCCAGGGCGGTACGAAGACGCNAAACGANTTGTTCTAGGATTCGCTAGCTGTGTNCGTCATGGACTTATTCCAAACTTGCTTGGCGAGGGAAAGATATGCAGGTACAANTGCCGNGACGCCGTATGGTGGTGGCTGCAGTGCATTCAGGACATATGTAAGTCTTGTGACGANGGGTATGAGCTNCTGCANTGTTCGGTAGGAAGGATATATTCCAGTGACGATACAGGACCTGACATCNCACCNAAAAGNTATCAAACGCTCTGCGATNTAATACAGGAATGCATGCAACGCCACGTCGAAGGTATCAAGTTCAGGGAACGCGGAGCGGGGCGTTCTTTGGATGAAAATATGTCGGATGCTGGGTTCGTTGTGGAAGCCGGAGTTGACTTGGAGACTGGATTTGTGTACGGTGGNAGCGAGTTCAACTGCGGTACTTGGATGGACAAAATGGGGGAGAGCNATAAGGCCGGCACTAAAGGAGTTCCCGCTACTCCACGCGACGGTTCTGCNGTGGAATTAGTCGGCTTGTGCAAGTCGACCGTAGACTGGCTCTGCCGGGCTAATAACTCNGCGAAATATCCGTATGACGGCGTTTTCGTTCCNGGNNGTACTGTCACGAAGCTGTCNTGGCGAGATTGGAATCGNAAGATTCAAGACAATTTCGAGTCCAAATTTTATGTATCTGAAACGGACACTAATCCATTGGTTCACAAGAGGTATATTTACAAAGACTCGTTTGGAGCTACACATCCGTGGTGCGATTATCAGCTGCGGCCAAACTTNCCCATAGCGATGGTGGTAGCGCCTGAGCTGTTTAGTACAGAACGTGCGTGGGACGCTCTCTGCATTGCGAGAGACAAATTACTNGGTCCCTTGGGTATGAAAACCTTGGATGGAGATGATATGATGTACAGAGGCGACTATG
The DNA here is from genome assembly GCA_000444245.1 of Botryllus schlosseri. Taxonomy (NCBI): domain Eukaryota; kingdom Metazoa; phylum Chordata; class Ascidiacea; order Stolidobranchia; family Styelidae; genus Botryllus; species Botryllus schlosseri. The sequence continues at coordinate 14,631 of KE606168.1, read as the reverse complement.
ACAATAGCAATGATTCGGGTGATGCGGCTATTGCNANAGGGTTCAATTATCACCGAGGTCCTGAGTGGGTATGGCCTGNNGGCTATTTTCTTCGGGCTTTGATGCATTTCGCTAATCAGGTAGGACCGGAAACTCNGAAGCNGACCATGAATTTTGTGAGGGGNTATTTATCGNCACATCACCTTCACGTTGAAAATTCCGAATGGAAGGGACTNCCGGAACTTACCAACTCGAATGGGGCTCATTGCAGGGATTCCTGTGAGATACAGGCGTGGTCCAACGCTACCATCATTGAAGCACTCTACGATATGGAGAAATACGGAGCTTGATTCGGGATATGTATCATCGGTGTTGATCCCTGTGGTTTATATTCTGTATGAATGTTTNTATGTATACTTATAGTTTGTACATTGNTTTTTGAACTCTGTGTACCTGAGTCGTACTTTGCACTTTGTCTCGTAAGATGCAGTTTTAAGTGTCATTTAATTTGAAATCACAATCAGAAATATACGACAACCATATATATCATGAATATACATATTTCGAGAATGCGTATGGATGCTGTCCCTGAACATATTCGATTATCCCAAATATAGCTGCTGTGAAAGGAGTCTTATATCGCGTCCACGTTCTGTCATGTCCTAGTGACTCGTACAAGACCCCTGATGCAGCGCTACATAGCAGTTCTTGATTAGCCAGTCATATCTGCTGTGCCATCCCGAAGAGCAGAGTATGCAAGATTTTTACGCGAGACGCGACATTGTTNGAATATCCTGAGGTTGCGGAATAAAGGCTAGTCTAATTCGTTCTCGTACAATGTATTTCAGTAACGAGACTCTCTCGATTTTGATCTCTCCTTCTGTCAGTTTTCGCTCGTTGGGTGGATGAACCTCCTACACATGATACTGCCAAGAATTGAACCGGGGTCTCCAATGTCGAATTTTACCACTACGCATAGTTTGTCCTCAGGGGTCAACTAAGCAACTGACTTCCTTTAATCGAAATCCACTGTACAAGTTTAGATTACTAACCTACTCACCCTAGGTCAGTAATCGATATAACNAGGAAGCGGCGGNGATTTAATATATGGCCATTGGCCAGGCCATGCACCACTTGTGTAAGTAACGTATCTCACTTAGCGGCACCACTACTCCCATTCCGCGAACACTCGAACTACCGATAAGTTTCAGTAATCTCTGATCATTATCACGGCTGAAGTACTACCAGGACAACCAGTTATTCCCGGGCTTCGATTATGTATGCATTACTATTATTAATTTATAGATTATGACATCCTTCCTTCACGCATTCAGGAAAGGTAACCGTTCAATGCCAAGATATACACAAATGAGAATGGACATTACCGTTCAGTCGCAAGTGCAAAGTGATACCAGTGTCCTCATTGTGTAGTACACATTCTCGGNAACGGTTCCTCAGTGGTGCCACATAACCAAAGCCGATTAGCTGGGCTATTAGATTCNGAATCGAATATCACTCATTACGACGNCATGTAAGTTTCGATCTGCACCTTTTACGCGATAGCGGTCACAATAATGCCAGGTAGGGTTACCATATTTTGGAAATCTGAAAAGAGGATACTTTTTCAAACTTAGGAGAATGTATGGCAACCCTACGAATATATTAGGTGTACCGAACCTCATGATACATTGAATAGTACTGTATGTCCAAAGATATTCCCGAAGCCTGTCGAGATGACACTTATCAGACAATACCATAGGCCTACTTCATTGGNCTTGAAACAACACTGTTNNTAGCATTGCCTCNAGAGATGTCGTTCCCGCCATNCGTCGCCACTNACTACTTCCTTGACTAATCACAATGCTAAATTCNGATNATTGTATACCTGTACGTCACCCAANAAAGACAAGTCATNAAATGCACAGACGCCCCATTTGCAATTTATTCCTCAGATACCAGTCCTGTATCACACAACACAGGTCAAGCATTCACACCATAAACGATGAATAGGTCAATGGTCAGTCTCACAGCAGCAGACTGTCAATTGGCAAACGGTTTCAGTAGGATTTCTATTCACAATATATTATGGTAAAGGGAGATCCTGGGCGCTCCACGTGACTCCTACAACTTGTCATAGAANCGGTCCAAAGGNGGGATTTCAGGTTTCAAACCCTTNCTGGTTCTGATACCCGTCACGATCTGGTTGACCTTGGTGCCCTCNTCCAACGGGTTGCCCGGCAACGTGTTCCAGTGATCAAAGACGCACTGCGGGAACGCCTGTCCGCCGGTGTGCGAACGAAGATCGGCGGTGAACCCTGAAAACCCACAGTAGAGAGTAGTTTTGTGATATGCTTGCATCAANATTACTGGTGAAATTGTCANGAAGCTGGGTTAGGGNGNTCTACACCGTGTTAGATGGACATAATATTAAAAAGTTGCACCATAACTTCCAAAGCGCTACTTCCTACTCGATTAGCAATGCCATCNACTATCATCACCACTGCTTACCCCAACTAAACNGCAGTGGTATCTTAAAAANACAGTTCCTTCGNAATATCGGACGAGTATCTCAAATTCATTCAATGCCTNGAAGAAATGCCAGACATTATTCTTGAAAGGTTAAGAAGCGAAGACCTGTCACCCCATTATTACACAGACTTGAAGAGTAGCCCCCGCTTTTCAAGANATCTTACAATTGCACTTCAGACACNGTGGCTTTCGGAGNAAAAAGGCTGCCGGGAAAGTAGTTTTCACGCCATCAACTTCAACACGAGACATTTCCNCTCTAACAACAACTCACCAAACGACTCGTTCACAGGCAGGTTCGCCTTGACGTGGAACATCGGCGTGCCNGCGANTTGAGNCTCTTCAATGACGTGGCCTCTCCTTCGGTTCAGCACGCCATAGATTCCGCCGACAGCATTTTCTGGACACTGCGCAANAAGCACAAAATTCGAATCAGACTGCGAACACTACACAAAGTGGTCCGCTNAATTCGGACATTCNGGCACCGCTCACTTTTGACCGAATTAGACAGAGAAACAGCATTGTCCGAATCCATGGCNATGCGTAACACGTATTAAAATTACTGNACNGTAGTGAAATAAATTTAGGCCCAAGCCCCCTGTGTGCGGGCACTGCACANCACATGAANCAGCCGCATTCCCAATTCAGCAACTGATCATGTTCAATTTCCTGCATTCAANGATGGCGTGTCATTGCAAATAATATGCATAAATTTTGTATCTGTTNACCTCCCGCAGAACANCCGAGACAGGCTCACNGAGNNCCTGTATTCTGTGGATTGGAGGCTACATTGTTTAACCGTAATCGCTCATCGTGTGCTAAAATGAACTGAATAAGCCGANAATAGTCTGAATCAAGCTTTTTACGNGCAATTTTCACTACGTTCTGCTCCCGAGCATTTTGGTTGAATGTAGAGTNGANTTCATTACGTACTTGAATCTCCACGAGATATATAGGCTCAAACAGCGCCGGGCTAGCGGTAAGCTGGCAAGCGTACAGGACCCTTCTNGCGGTCGGAATGACCTGCCCTCCACCGCGATGGATGGCGTCGGCGTGCAGGGTCACGTCATGGATGTTGTAGCAGACCCCGCGCACGTTCTCGTCGCACATTACGCCCTCCTTGGTGGCCCACTGGAAGCCGGCGATGCACGAATCCTTGATTTCGTTCAGGTACTGGACACCCTTCGTGACGTCCATCAAGAAGTTGGGGCCTGTCGTGTCCGGGCCGAAACACCAGATCTTACGCGCCTCGTTAACGTCGAAACCGTATTCGTCGGCCAGGATGCGAGCACGCGACTTGAGCTCTTGACGAGGCGTGATGTCACCCTAAAAATGGAAATTTGCGTCGTGTCAATGTAGCTATGTTGTTAACGGTTACATGATGTCATCATGCTTGTTGATATACGCGGGAATAACGCCATATCGTCACNATTGAACCAAGTAGCTCATGTCTTATTTTTCAAATTGATANAAATTCAGGATTTTGTACAATTTTCACATTTTTCAGCCACATTGTTTCAAATTTAACCATACCATAGCCAAGATGCGGCCGAAAGAAAACGNNAACGGCTAGGGTCTTTAAAAAACAACTTTTGTCCAGATTCACTGATGATATTGTTAGGTCGCCCAAAAAACAACACTGCACACAGTGCACATCAATGTTGGCCCGATTCTAATTGGTGGATCCGAATGTACAGGAGTTTGAAAATTTTAAATTTATTGAAAAAATTACGTCAAAGTTATTGTCTAACGATCGAAATGCAACAAGTGTCATAAAATATTCTTGCTCACTTCCAATCAATGGAAGCTGAGTTATTGTAGTTTTAGCCTGAATATTGGGTAATCTCTCGGAATTATCAATCAAAATAACTTTGCCTCCACTGGTTGAAATTACATCAAATCTGTCTTGCATGTTCTTGTAGACAATTCGGCAATTTCATGGGGTTGACAGTAAAATTTGAAATATTATAAATTCCAAATTCTCGAACTCTGGCACGTTGTAATCTACCAGTTGGAATCGAGGCAAATTTGGTGCGCTGTTTTTTTGAGCCATCTAACAATTTATTCGGCGAATCCCCGGAACCCCCCCAAAAAAATGTTCATCTAGATTGGGAGCGGCTTGCAGGGAGTTTCTATCCTGAAAGTGACATTCTAATCTATCGACAACGTTGCTGCGTCACAGAATGAATTCAAGGCTGCCCAACTGGTCACAAAGCTACCTTGTCTGTTTGGGTCTACGTACATTTGCAAGCAACATTTTCGACAATGAACGTCAACAAGACAAGCTGCGTTCCAAAATAACTGATATTCATGTGCAGACTTAACTAAAGGTTTGTACATCGGACATGCAGCCATAGAATAAATAAATTATTGACAACTTTTATCGACCACAGATGTCCGATTGACTTGAACAATTGAATAAAATCTATTAAAAAACTATGTTTTAATATACCTCAATTCCCCCCCCCCCC
>ATSW01013362.1:0-22963 GCA_000444245.1 Botryllus schlosseri | reverse complement strand
CCATGCTATCCCAGTAATGCATGAGCGCCAAGCAGGGAAGTCATGGATACCAGTGTTACTAATCAGGTCTTTGGTCTGACCCGGCCGGGGATCGAACCCACGACGTACCGATCAAGAAGCCGGACGCGTCTTCGATTTGATATGCCGTGCCGACAAGATAGCGTATACGGATTTTCAAGACAATAAATACAGATGGAAAATTACCTTCGAAATAATAAAAGTCTACCTGATTTCTTTCTATATTTGGTGGACTGAAATTTTCAAGAAAAGTCATTTTCTGGCTGTTTATCACTAGCCTGCAATTAATATATGGATGAGACAGTTGACGGTTGCACAATAATTGAGCTAATTTTAAACGAAAACTTGAGGGGGTCCGCGGGGTCCGCGACGGTCGAAAAGGGGTCCGCGAAGACAAAAAGGTTGAGAACCACTGTTCTAATATGATGGACATTTGTCATTTAACCTCAGTGTATTGAAATGTAACTGTAACATTAGTCGGGAATGGAATCATCTGTTCGCCCCTTCAGACCGAATTTTTCGATCTCGGACTAAGTCGCTTATCCTGATGGCTTTAATCGGCTGATCCATCGAACTATTCTGTGCCGACGTTGACTGGAAGTGATATAATTATTATTTACCCTTCTTTGATTTGCGCACTCGAAACCGATGGTTCTCAGAAGTTTTTACGTGACAACAAGGGAACGTGCCAATTCGAATTAATATTTGTATTGCACAGTCGTCGGACCTGTGCGGTCACAGATTTGTGTATGCTTCTGAGTACTGACTCCTCTGATCGTTTTACTTATTGATGCAATTCTGTTGACTGGGTTCAGTCAAATGGGGGAGTGTTTGCGATTGCTCATGTTATTTGCTAGTCTCTATATTTGAGTACGTTTTTAGAGGAATCAGTTCGCCAATGTAAGTTATTTGTATTCGTTTTTTCCAATCATTGTAATTTTAGTGATTTGTACGATTTTTAGTGATTTTGATTGTTTGATTACTCTTTAATTATCTTTTCGCTAGTGCATAAATTGCTCTCGTTACCGTTGTCTCACCCTCCTTTCCATCGAGCAGCGGACGAGCAAGCACTATTGCTAATCTCTCTTACGCATCTTCGTGTTTCAAATAAAGCCTTGTTTCAATTTAGAGAGCTTGATTGTGTTACATTGAATACAAGACTGATACGCAAGGTTTGCCAAGTCCGCGGTAGCAGATTTTAGTGCAGCAGACAGGATTCGACGCCTGCTAAATCGACACTCATTGACAACGTAGTGACGAGTCGAAACGCCACCTATCTTTGTGAAATTGATTTTCGGCACTCGTTCATATCGATTCGAAGATGCGTATTTCCAAGGCAATGAATACAACTGCAAAATTCGCTTGTAAATAATAAAAATCTACCCAATTTCTTCATATAGTGTGGTGTTATTTTCAAGAAAGGTCTTTTTGAAGCGGTTTATTACAAGCCTACAATTGATATTTGCACAAGACCGATGACGGCTGCACAGCAGTGTTGGGAACAAGTCACTACCTTCGAGTCACGAGTCATTGCAGATTTTTACTCGAGTCAAGTCAAGTCAATCGATTTTCGAAGGGGAATCGAAGTGAAGTCAAGTCACTCGATTTTTTTGAGCTGACTCGAGTCAAGTCAAGTCAAGTCACGAGTCCAGTCATAATTCAAGTCAAATGGAATTTTCGAAGTATGAGTAAAGATTCAAAGTCATAACATTTTGCCCCCTATCTGAAAGACAGATTGATAAGTTATTTATCTTGAATCAAATAACGACTATAAAGTTAGATATACATGCAAAAAGTTGTTTTATCACAAACGCACACGTAGAACTGCTAATAAAATACGTGAGTAACTGTATAGTTACATGCTACAGTCTGTTATTATAAGTCAAAAATAGAGGACCGAATACGAAGCCTCGGGAAGTTTAAACAAATTGATATGGTACAATACACTACCTATCTACACATCCGTAAGAATATATACGCATAAACTAGGTTCATTCGATTTAAGTCATACGAGAAGGTCGGTCAAGGGGAGCACTCCAGGTAACGTAAGTTGTGATCATTTCGTTAACGTCCAATTTATTTGTGATGCAACAATGAAGGACCAGTGAAAGTGGAACGTACAATAAATGAGTGGCTGGTTGCTCTCGCAAGTGCCACCAGCGTATCGCGAATTATCCGAACATACACAATTACACATGATACGGTGATATAGTCGACACCATTTACTTATTGATGACTTGAAATTGACTCGTAAATTTTGCTCCGAGTCACGAGTCAATCCACATTTTTGAAGCACCGAGTCAAGTCAAGTCAAGTCATTTTTGCAAAGTGACTCGAGTCAAGTCAAGTCATACGACAAAGTTGACTCGAGTGTGACTCGAGTCAAGTCATGACTCGAGTCATCCCATCACTGCTGTACAATGATTGGGCTAATGTTGAACGAAAACTTAAGGGGATCCGCTAAGTCCGTGACGGTTCAAAAGGGGTCCGCGACGGCAAAATGGTTGAGAACCACTGCGTCAAAGCATAAACCTACGGTCACTATCATGTGGCGTAATAATCAAGTAGTGGGGGATTGCAGGCAATGTTCCCTCTAAGCTGCGCACGTGCGCAAATGCGCAGTGCTGAAACGGTCTCTGCGCACAGAAAATCTAGGCTGCGCACAAAAAATCCGAAGTGATGACTTTTTTTTAATCGTTGCGCACTCTTGTCCAAGGCACCGCGCAGGCGCTCAGACTCGAGCAAAATAAGAGGGAACATTGTCAGGGGTAAATAGTGCTATCGCTGAAGTCTGAAACCGAGGTAGGCCTACAAGTGAGGCCTGAAAAGGCAAATATTGCGCTCCGCGAAGCAATGAGAATTTGCAATCATGTGCGACTCACGAAAGAGATTTTTCTTTTACTATGGTATCGTGCGCGTGAGCGATACTGATATCATATCAATAGCGCAATCCTTTGTGGGAATGGCGAAATAACATGATTTAACAAGGTTATAAATAGCAATGGGCTAGCTCAAAGTTAACTGCGAGAAACTAACGAATAGTCTTCTCCGCGTGGCATGAATATTGTGTAAAATTTACTGTACAATTACATGCCGCGAATTTTCGAAGTCATCATGCACTTCCATCAGGCGAATCTGATCACGTATGGTGATATAGCTGGGTAAGATGCAGAATATGCAAGTACAAGCACCAATATTGTTGAAAAAATACATCCCTTTGCAAACGTTGATCGGGAAATGCAGCAACTATATGCACTGTAGGGCGTTGCATTAGATCAGCTTCTCAGCAGCACAAATTTGTGATTTTATTCGATTCGTTTGAACGGGTATCTTCTGTCGATAAGGTGATACGCTGATCTTGTTCTTGCTTCAATCAGACTTGAATAATCGTATCATTGTATCTGACTGTATGTCTTGATAGTAATGAGTGCATTGCCGGTATTAAGACATCACATCAGTGTTTTAACGCGATAGGACTACATCGATCGCATGTATTGATTTCAAGTGCGTTCTCGTGCGTGTATGTCTGTCCTCTAGTAATCCATAGTATGTCACCATATCGTCGCAGTGGAATCAAAGTAACTTATGTGCAGATTTCAACATCTTTTGGCATAGCAGATAGGAGGTCACGAAATAGCAAGATGTAACGAAGTCATTATACCAACGGGTACGCCCGAATATGTTTAATTTATCTTTAGGGGTCCTACCTTTTCCAACACGTCTCACTCGATCAGATTTGCCTGTGAATGTGATTACGTGAGCAGAGACAGGATTAAAATTGATAGCAATATATGCAATTCCCGATGATATTGGCCGATTTTATAATGAATTATAGAAAATTTTCGCGCTTCGCGCGTCTAGTCGGAACGCCCATCAAACGAAGCCTAGACATAGATGATTAGTAGCGGTGAAAAGCGTATAGCCTGATGGGGGGTCTGGGGGGCGAAGCCCCCCAGAAGTTCGGTTTATCACCCAATGGGGGGGGCTGGTTGCGCACTGTTGTCCAAGGGCCTGCGCAGTGAGTTGGCGTATTTGCGCAGACTCGTGAAAAATTAGAGGGAACATTGACGACAGCGTTGACCGATTGCTCATCAGTAAGACGCGTTTTGGCTTGTCATTTGGAACTGATTATTACATCGACACACAATGCCGTTTTTCTCTCCGTTACGCGTAAAATTGAGTTAAAATTGTCATGGATCACTTGTTGTGTGAACCAGATTGCTGATTGTTGCAGGGCCGGCAATTAGCATATTGACGAGGGTAAGCGACGAAGCGTAAATGTACGGTATGAATTTTTGCTGTTGTCTGTGATCGACTTGTTATCCCGTATCGGTCGTAATAGTAGGCGGTTGTGGAGCTGGTTTACGCGAGGGATCATACGCGGCCATACCGGGGATTCCCGCAATTTTCGCCGGCCGGCTAGTGAGATACGCAGACTGAATGTAGATGTTGATTTTTCGCAGATCCCCTTTTAGACCTAGGTGTCTTGTACAGCATTGGAGTTAACCGGAGATCTTTTCGATACGCGTTGGGATATACATCCAGGAGCGCTCGATGACTAAACAGTCCTGCGAGAGCCGCGTGATGACGGAGTACCACACGCGCAAGCCCTACTTCATCACGGGCCACGACGACATCTACCCGTCCTGCACGCATAACGCCACGCCTTGCGACACGCCTTGCGATGAGATGTGGAAGAAATTCGAACTTTACATGACCCCGCCGAACTCGCCTATGCGCGACGCGGGTCAGACAGACGACCAAGCGCCGCAGCTAGTCCCGGTGGGCGCCGATAGTACGTTACCCTCCGCGAATTACTCGACGATGTGGACATCAGCGAATATCAGAACCAGTGGGACTCTACCATCACAGACTATTCCGAGTTGGACGACGTGGTGTACGCCGACTTGGAAGCGTGCCGTTGCTCAAACGATCAGAAACTGATCAAAGATTGTATGTGGAACGGCGTGGGACACAAAGCGTCTACTATATTAAGAAAAGCGCACAACAGAACGACATCGCCGCAGTCGGTCGCGCCGTGCCATCCTAACGGCTGCGTCGACCCGAGGAACATATTTCCATATCCAGTCGGTTTGACGACGACGACGGAACACAAAACGACCGTCGACGCGACACGCACCGCTACGCAAACTACGTCTCTGGACGGAGCCGAGACGCCCAGCGATTCAGGTAAGGGCTTGTGCAATGTACCACGTACACAATTTCGTGACATTACTAGGGCGAGGCGCAACCATTCCGGCACTCGAACCCCAGTCCGAGTATCAATAGTAATTTGATTCGAGACGAGTAATAATAATATGCGCCTTCACATCGACAGTAATTTTTTATCAACGAAAAGTATAGTTTCAATGCAGTCGGAGCCCCGAAACCTCCACTCGCCGTAGTTCAACGTCGATAAACCTATTGCACACAGCTACTGATTTTCGTTGAACTACATTTCTATGGAGTAGTCATCAAGCTCACGCTCATTATTACCGTTATTGCGTCATTATGCTGTATATTGTACTCGGATATTCGATTCGAATCGCAGCTTAATGCTCTACCCAGCCCGAAACACTATGTGCTTTTTGCGGTTATGTTAGATTCTCAGAAGTTTTCGCTCATGCGTTGCGTGTATTTTTCCATCGGCTCGTTCGCAAACGTGAATCAAAGATGATTATTTGTCGTGTTCTCGTTTACACGCGAAACTGGTGTATATCCGTTATTGATAAGGTAGCGATTTCCGCCCGAGAGAACATACACGTAGCCTGCTAAACGTGAGCTTTACGACCGCGGTCAAATGCAGCAATCCATCGATTATTCTCATGATTAGGTGTTCCGCGAAGATTGCCGTCCCCCAGCCATTGCGCGATTACTGTAAATTGTTAAATCACCACAATCGTTTAAGTCATCTTTAGATACCATCTGGCCGCGATTGTAGTTGTTATCTCCACGAAACAAATGCTGTGCGCTGGATTGCGGTAATTATATCGGTGGATTTCTTTTGTATGCCTGGATTCGCCGGCGATATGCGTGGAATGGCTAACGGCGCATTGAAACGGATAAGGGAAGGCATTAATTGTTGATATGAAACCCTAATTTTCGTTGATGTCAAGTTTTTTACTATACGAAGTTATCCCTCGATGCAGTGCTTTTCAATATAAAGTTATTCTATATCTAGTTATTATCATCTTTTTGGCGTGATGTCACCTCTAAAGCATTCCGAGACTTGAATATCGGTCGGCCGAGATAATGCCGCATTCCGGGTGGTGATGAGTCACCCGTTTCGCATAGGTATTCGGCATGGAAGATATTTTTACGAGAGATACAGTATCTCGCGCAATGCCTATGGGCCGTCCGTATCTGCATGTCTCTACATTGTCACACTCCCGAGTCCCGATAAATGCCATCATAATGCGATCATTATCTCGGCCTACCTACTATAGAGCGTTACGTTATTCCCGTACATGACTTCGCTTAGAGTCGTTTGTCTTTCCGATTTCATGATCTTGCCTTCGCACGTATTTTGTAAAGTCCAGGCAAACATCGAAAAATGCAATGAAATTTTTAGTTTGCGATACGTTGCCGACGCTCTTTCGCAATACATGTTAGCGTCGGTTATGGTGGCATCTTGGTTTGTTTGAACAAGGCTGGTATCAAGTGGGTTCGGTTGCCATCAAGCGCGCGCCGTGGATTCCGTCTATCCTTATCACGTTCCAGTTTGACAATATATACTGCAGAGACCTTGGCCCACTTGTGTTTCTAATTCGATTGGATCGGGGCGTTATTAAATTTTTTGCCGACACAAAAGCGCCCGTGAAGGTCAACAGTTCGGGGTGCCCCGAGAGCCATATCCACAGTTCCGTCAACGTTTTGACGTCGTCAAGTCTGTCCCGTGGCTGCTGTCGTGAGTAGGGCATGATGACTCTAGTTGCCTTGAGTTCGGTACACCGTGCAGTGATGAATAGTACAACATCACAACAGCTGGAAATCGCCAGTGCGCTCCGTTCCTTTGTGAAATAATTGTCAAACTGTTGAAGTTCGTCGAATCCAATTACGAGTTATAATCGTTTCCGATCGCGTTGTCTTCACTCTTCAATACCAACACGTATCGACGCGTCCGAGTCAGTGATGGGTTGACCGGTATCCTTTTCTTCAAAAGCGGGTGCAAGTGCGTTGTACAACACCCTCAAACGGCGATTCTGCTGTCGCTCGTACGTAGTTCCTCGAGGCGTAGCGACCCATGTCGATTTGGTAAATCGCAGTTTAATTATCGGTTATTAAACGGTCGAATATGCAGTTAAATTTATCGCCCTTAATCGCCGCCAGACGGGTGATTTCAACGAGACTAATGACCGCGACCGTCAGATCGCCTTGAGCGTTGTTACGTTATCCGTGCTCGCCAGTATCGCTATAACTACGCGTGAAACAATGTTAAGTGAATTGTACATTTCGTAAGCCACCGATCCGGATAATTGCACGGTTCGTGTGGTAGCTATGTTTCCTACGAAGTTGTGGTGACCTATTAAATTGTTTGATATCACGAGATGTGGCCGCGAACTTGGCCATTCACCGCGACGCTAAGTTTCGCTAATGAATGGGTAGAACAACCGGCTGACTTGCAGTGGGCGAAAAGTGAAATCGTGATATGACTAGCGGTTGAGGAATGCGATTTCGCGGCGAGCGCGTTTTGCAATAGCGCCGCCGGCTTAGTTTCATTCCCGAAAAAAGCCGTAGTGGGATGTCGAGTCTCTTTACGAGTATCAAATGCCACCGAAATGAAGACTAAACGCCTTGAACCCGAATGCATCGCGATTTATGGCCTCCTTTCTGCGTTATCTTTGAACTTGTCTTGATCCGAAAGGCGTGGAATTGATTCACGATGATGATGTTTCTAACCACTCCTGGTTATCATCTCGATGCTGAAAGTATGGGATAGTGTCGACTGTCGAGCTAGGCGTATGAAGTTGTTGTTTGTACATGTACACTGTACAGTACACGCAAGCGATTGGTGGGCGCAGTTCAAGCAACTACCAATCTGCGGCTGGGGAATTTAACTTACCGCGCGATCTCCAGGGTAAATACCGCGTCAACGGTTTTGCTAACTGCCGGAAACGGTATGTGGACCGTTGTGGCTGTGTTTGCGCTGGCGATAGAACTTAAGAAAGCCGTAAAACCGCATCGCGTCGTCGGAGTTGCTCTTGGTGCCTAAGGGGAATTCCGTTTTGGCGACACTGGATGTCGCACGAGTATTTTAGTAGGTGATGTAATGTGATTTCTTGCGACGAATTTTGTAAGATTTTAGAGTGTTGACGCGCGAAGTTATCCCCTTGTTTATGGTGCGTTGTGTAACCGTCTAATTACGTTTGCCTTTGAACGCTGCAGACAGATCGACGAGACGGCTCGCTGACTCGCGTTATGAACGGCAATCGTTTAATTAAACCCTTGAAAGATGATAAGGCGCCTTGGTAATGATCTGGCGTAAATATTAGGTTTGACGCGCCGTAATGGAATATATGATGCCCGCGCGGTTCTTACCGTCGCTGGTGTTGACATGATTAATAGCTTGAGCGTAGCACGTGACTAAATTAGATTTAATTGTAGCTCTTATCGCTGTAATTTAATATGGGGTTTGTCGAGCCCTTAACCGTTGATTGTGGGGTTGTCATAGCAACGGGTGCGATGGAGCGCCTCGTCAAAATAAACCTTCGCGCTCGCTCTGGTAGTATCGATTATTTGGAGTACTCCTGCCTTTTGCTTGCTATTCTGTTTTCCAGCCGTTGTCCGCATGCGTAACATAGTTATGGCAATCACCGTTGCCTTTTAATAAGCGCATTCGAATTTTACTCAAATTAGGGTCGATTTGATAGCCAAATTTTGTCGAAGTCCGTATTTGTGGCTGGCTAAAGCATATCACACATGAATGGCGAAATACTTCGCTCATGTGAATACGGTCTTAATAAACTATATCCAATGCTGTTGTTCTGTTAACGTTACAAACAAGGAAAAGATACAATTCGCGTTGCTCAAGAAATATGACTTGGTATGCGTAAAATCTAATCGTGTTGCCCAAAAATTATTTCCGTGACCGTCGTGGGTAGTACATACAGTACACTGCCACGCTGATCCTATTCTAATAAAGCAGAAATACATATCTTTCGAAATTCACATGTCTCGCGCACGGCTCAATTCAAGTGTTTCCGATTTCTTCGGCGCCACTCTGATTAAGGCTTCGTTCTGCATTACATGGCCACGCGAACGCAACGTGAAATTACTCCATTCCAATTTAAATAGCTCGATGTTGTAAGTCGCTAAGTCGTGAAAATGGTAATTATGTTGTCGCGCGTATCTCAGAAGTCACCGACGCGAAAAATCTCTTCCGAAATTCGACTGAGATCTTGAAAAAGTATCCTTGTATCTCGACGGTAATCCTCTCTGAACGCCATTGAAATTATTGTCTTTCAGGTTCGTACGTTATTAGAGTTTGTCAAGTCGAATGTAGTCCGAATTGTTAATTGAATTACGGCGTATTAGATTTCTCTTTTGATGCGACTTTACTACAGACTCCGGCAACAGTACACGACACCGTGTGCCTTGATTAAATACGATATTTTCTCCATATTTTCTCAAATCAACTGAGCGACGACCCTCTTTGATGAATCCGGTTCTAAGTAATAATATGGGAAGCGTCGCTGCGACACGACGTTTTGGACAAACTGTTTCGCGCTCGGCTCTCGCGCGTCGTCTGGATACTGATGCTTGATGAGAGTGGGGTTTCGTGGTTTGTGTATCTGATTTTTAATTTCTAATTGTTCAAATATCTACACATTTTTCTATTTTAAGAACGCATAGAAGGCATTTCCGAGTGCGTTAGCGCTGAACATAATTGTTGCTGTCACCAGCGCCAAGCGTGGAATCGGTTCTTCTCCCACCGGGGGTGTGGCTCTAGTCTACAACCCCGCCACACCGCCTTGATGGTCTTCCCCAACGCGCAGAGCTCTTTGTGGTTCGGCTAATCAGCTTCCCGTAGTATTCTGACGTCACGTTGCCTGGTGTTTCGCTTCGCGAGATGAAATATTGATGATGAATTGGCCGATGCCCGAGAATACTCCTAATCGTGCTGGTTGAAACGAAGGCGTTCTTGTTAGTGGTCTCAAAGGTTGGGGTCAATTTTTTCATCACCTGGCGTCTATACTACTCACGACTAAGCACGGCGGCCGAATGATGATAATAACGCCCGGGAGCTTGAATTTATCAACAGCGCTATCGTGTTACACGTAACGCGCGAGTCGCATCGAATTCGATATTGATTGCCGTCGTAATTCGTCCCGCGATCCACGATGGCTTTCCTGTGCCGGGCCGGTTGGCGACGGTTTACCAGAAATTCTTGTAGCAAAATGTTTGGGAAGTGAATAATCTCCGAAGCCGTAATACGATCTTGCCCGCTAGAACCCCGCGGTAGGCTTAAGCCTTAACCCTTGTGCACGGTGACGTGTTAGCGGTTCGGTTCAAGTAAGTGCGTTCACGGTTGTTTGGGCGCGGGTGGGTTTTAACTCGCAGGGCTAGCTAATCTGACGAAGCTTCTTGTTTTTAAAACGTTTATAATTTTTTTCGGCGAATATTTCACGCGTTTTGCTGTAATGACGCGTATGCTTGTAAGGATGTCGGGAACACGGTTTTCAGAGAGTCACTTATGCCCATACCGGACTTGTGTATTCATGAATATTCATTTTCCGATTCTTTATCCAGTGAATTCGTCGCTTGGTGTATTTTGCATTAGAAATGTAAAAACTATGTGAAAGCGATGTATTCATATTGTATTGGGAAATTCGAAAATGGATGTTTCGCTGAAATATGACCATGAATTGATATACGGCACTTAGTGGATTCGGCATGTTGAATTCGCCACTTGATATAACTGTATGTATTGATGTATTCGGTCGGGTTATGGTTGGATTATTATTGTTAGGCGTTATCGGGTTTGGTTAACGTGGGGGTTAGGGGCCGCTAAGTGCTGAATTTCACATGCCGATTTTACCAAGTGCGAAATTGACATTGTGACACCGCATAGAGCTGTATCCGGGTTGCAAAATATCTGCCCCGGACTCTCAATCATCCTGCTCCTTGAAATTTTCCATTTCCGACACATCCGGTAATCTCCTGCGTTGAGTATATGATACCATTTGTCTTCTCAAAATTGCGGAACATGGTAAGTCGCATATGGAGTACTCGCATTCAACGCGCATGCGCACTGAGGATATAGATCGCCGGACCGGTCATGACTGCGATAACGAAATGTCGGCAATCATTTATGAGCTGTTAAATTCCTTGTTCGTTTGCAACAGAACGGAGGCTGTGGGCGCCTCGGTACGCAAATAGATTCCCGATTTTCCCGCTCAAATCTGTTCTCTTTTATGTCGCTCGCGGTCGCGTAGATCTATCATCGTCGCCAAGTTTGCCGATTCGTCTCGAATATCGTACGATCCGTTTCAACGCGCCGTTTTAGCCGCGAGATGTAGGCATTGGCTTTTTCTTGCGGTTAACGCTTTTGTTTGGCGCGACGCCTAAACAATGGGCGGTTGTTTGTCGAAGGGGGCGACTCGGAGTCTTAGCCGGTTGCAGATGAATGGGGAGCGCGATGGAAGTTTTTGTTTTATTTTCGCACGAAATTTCCAATTTTTTGCGGGCTACGGACCCTTGTAATTCTAAATATGACCTCCCCCTTTCTCCCGTTTTGGGATGACGAAAGTAGATGTCGTTGTCGTATTCAATATCGCTCGAGCGTCTTATATAACGGTTCCGTTGCGTTTATCGTGGTCAAGTTTTCGTTACGTAATTTGCATGCTAATAGCATCATACCGGGCTTTTGTTCTTTTATCTCGGGATGGTTCCGGGATTTTGAGGCTCGCGAAGTGATCTCGGTCAGGATTGGACGATTAGGAAATTCCCAGCCTTTCCAAATTGAGTGTAATTTGAATTATAGCTGTAGTTTTATTCCAAATTTAATTTGAATTACTGCATTCGCAAAACTTTGGAAATTTAATTACAATTCTAATTGGAAAGAAACATAATAAAAATTGAGCTCAGTTCATGCCAAACCAGAGTTCGTTCCCGTGAGCACTATACGTTTCTCCCGTAGCGTTTTCAGGTAAACCAGAAATTAGATTAGAATGGAAATTAGAGCATTGAAACATTTCATAAATTAGATTAGGAAGTAATTACCGCATTTCGCTCTAGTTGTAAAGCAATAGTTGTCAATCGCGCCATTCGCGGTGTAACCCACCCGGTAAAAGTCTACCGTCGATCTCTCTAACGCAATTGAGCCTCGGCGATAACGGTTGCGTCAATCCTGCCAAATCTGGAAACCTGCCCTTTATAACTCGCGTTCGCGCGGGTCACGTGACTCGCGATGATGTAATACCCGATTTAATCGATATGTGTTGCGATCACGTGACTTTGCATAGCAAACGCGCCAGTGTTTGTAGGGCGGTCGAATTTGAATGTGCGGCATAGGTGTCTTTTCGTGGCTGCTTCCGCGGTTGCGCGGTGGCTCTCCGTCGCCGTAGTCAAGTCGGGACACGGTGATCGATTGCGTTCATGCATTATGCATTCGTCACGGCGATGCCGGCCAGGGAGTTGTTCCTTGTCGTCTGCGCTGCTGACAAATGGCTGTCTCTGCGATCCGCCTCTGGTGAATAAATATTAACGAGGGGCATGTGGACAGACTTGGAAAGCTAGATAATTCTAGTTGTCTAATTAAGACTAATTAGAGCGAAATGCCGGTAATCTAATTGGTGAAATATTTCTATGCTCTTACTTTAATTCTAATTTAATTTCTGGTTTTCCTGAACAATGAACTCTGAATTGATGCGAACTGAACTTGATATTTGTTGTGTTCTTGNTAATTCGGAATTTTATTCAATTTTAAAAGTTTTTCGAATTTCANTATTCCAAATCGAATCTAATTTGGAAATGCCGAAAATTCTCTAGTCGTAGAACTCTGGCTTGTGGATTTTTTTCAAGTATTGCCGATTGTCCGCTGCTCTGACTTTGACATTCTATAATTTCCAAGCTTATGTTTTGCGGTTTTCGGTAACAGTTACGTTTGCGGTCGTCGGCTTGGTCTTGCGCTCTCGAAGCGCACAAGTGCCCGCTTAACATTGCCTCCAATATCGGCGTACTTGTGTCGGAATTGCGCAATGCGCCGCCAGCACATAAAGTTTCGTATTACGGCGCGGCGATATCCCTTTTTCTTCGTATCGATCTGCTTCTGCCGGGTTTTATACGACCGGATGCCAGTAGAAAGACGTTTAGCTTCGCAGACTACGAGCTCGTGACAAAATTACGCTTCAACACGTAAACCGTACCGTATACCCTTCAAAANCCGGCCTGCAATGTGTTTGCTGACCACCGTTNGTTTCCAGTGTTGGTCGTGAATGTGTTTGTAGATGACGTGCTTATTTCGTAATACGAAGACTCGTAAAATGTCGCTCTTTTCTCGTAAAATGTTGCTCTTTACTGCTAAGTAAGGATATTTAACTCCGCGATGATGCCNATTCNGTCTCATAGAGCTCTGTTATTTTATCAATCAGCACGCAGCAAAGATGTATGCTCGGGTTGACTTCAATTTCGCGAATCTCACAAGTATTTTTGTAACTTTTGTAACTTAATTTTTGTAACAAAATCAATCCGCAGCATTTTTATCCAATGACAGACCCACAATGACGATCTCGATAACAGTTCAATTGAATTTTGAAAAGAACTGGAAGTGTCAAAGTTAATGATCAGGCTAGCTCGGATATTATTTCAATATATCTCTGCTGCAGTCGAGTTGTTTGTTAGTGTTGATTTATTATGCAAACCGGCTTTTTTTTCGTCACTTNCGTAAAGTCTAGGTCACGAGCGTGTTTACATTATAGAATGTAGTGTAGTCCAGCTGCGCTCAAGCAATTACCGCTTGCTCGGTGATGACCGTTCTAGCTCGGAATACCGTGACCTTTACGGTGTCCTTTCGATGACGCGTCTCACGCTTCGGCGACTTCGTTTTGCAGCGCATGTAATGCCTGGCCAAACAGTGTCTCCTAGCNATTTCCCGCTATTAATAACTACAGCCCGGAGCGCGGTGTGTCGCAATAGCGGTGTTGTTGCGAAACGCGCAGTTTCGTAATACCGGAAGCTTGCTGGCATTTCGTGTCGGTACTGACCAACTTTACGGGNATCTGGGAATCGGTTTTGGCCTAGTTATGTAATTGGTTGTTGGTGTGCCNCTTTCCTGTGTNATCAAACTGACCATTCATCGCGTACGCTGCGTTTTGGCGATTTATTTCATTGAATCATATGTTNATTTTGAAATAAACCCGAATATGTTCGTCCAACACTAGTCTGGGATAATCGTCAGCAACTAGTGCAGAATTGTTGACATACAGTGTTCCTTTCAATTCNCTACCATCNAAGNGTATCNGCGATTGATTTGTAAGGCAAATTTACGGCGTATGTTTATTTGCAAACACTCGAATGTTGTNGACTTCCGCTTTTCTCAAAGCATGAAATATTCANTTTGCGCAATTATTANATTATGATTGGCCNTTCGGGAAAATATGGNCGCCGCTTTTTTGCGGGCTGCCTACAGTGTTTCTCTGTAAACACGGTNCGCGCCGGGTACNGGTCGACGNAAACTTTGATACGCCGTGCTGCAGTTNAACTGTTGTTNCTGTCTGAATGTCAAGTCGTTGCATCGTCACATTCTTCGCGCGCCTATGTGCGTTGATCGTTAAGAGCGAATTCATCGCAAATCGGCGGTACATTTACTATATCGGATGCGTGCGGGCTTGCGTGATCTCGGANTCCCGTGTAACGGCGCGGTTTGTTGATGTTATCNGGTAGTCGAATCTCGTCGGAACCGGGTTNCTTTCGTGGAANTCATTTTGTAGAGCGGTTNCAGCGACACGCCCAGTGTCAGGCGTCTTGCGTCCCCGCGTGATAGACCAAGGTCGTTACGTAATAGTAAAACCGTAGGGTAAGAGATTCGAGGCCCTAGATTCGGNGTAATCGCCTAAGATCGGTATACAACAGTGGTTCAAGTTGGTAGCTTATCNCAACTTNGCCTTAAGGAAGCTCCGTATAGTACCTCGCATAGCGCGTCCAGTATCAAAAAGACGGCTCCAAATTTCTCATTCAATT
This sequence comes from Botryllus schlosseri, assembly GCA_000444245.1. NCBI lineage: Eukaryota > Metazoa > Chordata > Ascidiacea > Stolidobranchia > Styelidae > Botryllus > Botryllus schlosseri. The sequence goes on along the minus strand of ATSW01013362.1, from coordinate 7,765 downwards.
GAAGTTTTNTAATAAATAAACCACTGGTCTATTATGATACTAATTCACGATTAGTGAACAGTTGTTCCGCGATCGTCGCGCATTGTGCGCAACGTGTTCACTTTGAGCCGACCCTTATTCGGAAACGCGATTACCGACAGCCCGAAAGTAGGCTGTGTAGATACCGGCGTGAAACGGCTCGAGAGCTTTCAATCTCGTCAAGGGCCACGTCGGCNTAAATAAACTTTTCTTGATCCGGGACTAAGACAAACAATAGAGGCGGTGATACCGGGGTTTATCGCGCTGCGTATCCACTATCCAACTCATGACCGCCTCGTTTGACTTTGGATTCCTTGTAATAATTGCACGTATAAGATCATTGCTATTAATATATCGTTAAAATCTGATACTGCATCATCATTACATGGCATTATGAGTGGACTACCTTGCAACGGCGATGATTGGTAATTAACACGCCCGCCCTGGATTATGACGCGTTTTAAAATGTGCCAGTGCTNGTTTGAGGTGTTTGCTTTGCTAATTCTCATTCATTANAATCCGATGAGGANATTATTTATCGCGCCCTTGCACGTTAAAGTTTTTTGTGTTGGCGTGTTGAGATACATTAGCGCACTGCAGTTGCAGACGTGTGTGACTGTGTATTCAACGTGTAGGCGCCGTCTTCTGATCGTTGGACGCCGAAGCGTTATGGGTATTTGAGAAACACGCAAATTGCCAGCTCAGGGAGGGTATTATANCGCGCAAATNCAACGGAATGTGATCTCGCGATTCCTTGTCAATTCATNCCGGGTTTACAGGGCGTTATGTTGGATTATAGATGGCACTGTTTGGTCTCGTCTCGCGATTTAGAATGGGATCTCGTAGTTTTTGGGTCTNTGATGTAGGCAACTTCGGGCAACAATGATGTCATATCTCTAGGAAATTTTTTATTGTTAGTAATGGGCCCCGACCCCCAAGTGTGCCATTATTCGCAAGTCTTCGCTACTCCAATAAGGATATCAACTTGACGCGATTAATTCACTCAGCCTATGAATCATGAATGAATTGGGAGACACGTCCTGGTAAAACAACAGCCGCAATGCGCTATCAAAGCATTACTGCGTCGATCGTTAACGCTGTGTGACTAACGGTGGTGGTGTGTAAATGCTTTTGAGTAAGTTTTCGTGGTGGACATCATATTTGGGTTTGATGGTTGAGGGTATGTTTACATCGGTGGTGTAGCGTTCTGTGGTACCTATCAGCACAAGAGATGTTTGCCTATGCCCACTCTAGCTTCTATCGCAGTCAGAAATGCCTTCATTACTCAAAATGACAGCGTTGTATCTTCGTATGTCAACATAGCTTTGATGCTGCTGTCACTATAGTAAGCTTTTTTGTTGTATCTAGGATCCGGTATGTGCCCACTTTTTGCGTTTCAAGTGCGGTTAGAGCAGTCCCACAGCACCTGTGCATCTGTACTATATATCACAGTCACTCCTTGAAATCCTCNTGGTACCAACAATNCACAATGAAAAGTACTGTTTCAGTACAACGGACATTAATTTCAACAAGCACTCGACGCATCGCCAACCACTACGCTAAACCCAGACAACCTTCCCCCATCAAAACGCGNCTGTTTTTAATATTGTATGNACATGAGTAACTACAAAGTGTTGCTACCCACTATTGCTAGTATGCGCGCTGCCATGTGAGGGTCTCTTGAATCGAAGCCGTCATGTTGATGTCCACTTCATGGTGAAGTGGGCCTGTCAATGAAATTTGCGAGGAATTTTCGTCCGATGACTGCGATATTGGTGTGATTCTTTGCGCCTCGCTGTAGAATTACTTGACTGATATCGGCAGTGTCAGACAAAGCCCATCCTTTTTCTGTTTTTTTTTTTCGATTGGAAATTAGGGGTTTTTCGACGTACTTCGGCTTGTGTCTGTAACGAAATAGGTCTTTGGCATGTATATCCCTAATCGGCAAATGTGGTTGNCGTATCAAGGACTTGAAACCGATATTCTCTGGTGGGTCANTGTGTTCCGTCGACCCCGGCACTGCGGTAGGAACGCAGATTACAAAAGCGGGTCACTGGGTTATAAGTCAATGATTGGCCCTGCGGAAAATCTGCGATGGATCAATTGTCAATCTGTCGGGCAGATTGCGGTAAACAATATCGGGCGGACAGCGCTTCTAAACCGACCTGAAACTTGAAATAAGATCGCTCGCCTCATTACGATTTCCGTAATCCAAACAACAGGCGGCAATGTCGCANTTTCGTGTCGATGCCGTGGGGATTAACGCTGCTAGTTGGCGAATTAGGGATGCCTCTGCTCGATAGCTAATAAACGATCTCTGTCGAACATTTGNGGCTAATATAGCACTTATGTTTGTGGGTAAAACCCTGTGTCAATAGCATCGGAAAACGGCGTATATNCCTGTAGGATGATTATAATTATCGGCTTTCGACCGTGCGTGTTGACGTGTAATACTCGGTAGTCGATATTATGAATTTGGTTGTTGGTTTTTNGTGGNTCNTAAGATCCCGTGTTAGAATTGTGCATTNGGCCTAGTGAATGCGGTACACGCCGCCATCTGGCTTACGGTTCGGTCTTGATACATATCCATTTGGGCAGTTATCCCCTCAACGCCTCCGGCGCACAAAACGTGTAGAATTCTTGATATAATACGCGAGCGTAATTGCCCGTTGATGACGAATCATTAGTCCATTTACTCGCCCGTTATGCGTAAATCAGTTNGTGCGCGGCCCAGACTGTGGCCNTGCGGAAGGTCTTTAAATTTGATGTCGGTTCGAAAATCAGGCCGNGTCTTGATTCAGACGAACANGCGTCCGGTTACAGTGTGTCGAACGTTGCGCGGCTTCCACTGTGAAACCAGCGAGCTCGGTAAAACAGAACACAAATGCAGGATGCGAGGCTTGAAATACGATCCCGGCTTCCGTACTGTTTTATCGTCGCGCTGACAGCTTTAACGTGACTNGTCGCCGTTTATTAGAACCTGCGTCGACTCTATGTATGGCCCTGGTTATCCCACGCGACATGAGGTGTTTCTCAGTACTGTACTTCTAAATTATCCAATTAAATCAGGTGGCTTTTGACTACTTTCTGCTTCTACTGATTTATTTGGAGTAGAGATTTACGACAAAACGTTTACGTCTACTTGATTACTAACGACGGTTTCTTTGATCACTTCTGCGTGGGAGTGTTACTATGACGCTGACGTATGTCAGATTTCGCATCCTATGTTCCGACTTTCGGTAAAATCGTTACATTTCTTTGCAGAGGAAGAAATCGATGTGGTGACGGTCGAAAAAAGCCAGAACGCCACGGCCCTGAAAGCCAAGACCGGGGCGTCGCCGAAAATAGTCGCCACCCTCGTGCCAAACGAAGACGGGCAGCTAGCCTTTGTGACCAGCGCCGGCAGCAGCCTGTCCACGAAGGGGCTGGTTCGGACAATCGCGCGAAACGCCGAAACCGAACGCGGNCGTGCCAAAAACAAATTCCACCTCATCACGACTGCGAGCGGTCCCAAAATACCGCGCGTCGCGGACCAGACCAGCGCCACGTTAGCGGGCAGGCGGCACACCACGGACGAGACGCAGAACTTGATGAAAATGGCCAACCCGAAAAGGGTGATGCAGAGAGGCAACGATTCCTTATCGCCGGTCGCTCGGTTTGACAAGAAACGCATTCTCTCGTTAGAAGGCGTGTCGTTTTGCGCCACCACAAAAGTCCGACGTGACCCAGACGATAACGANATCGTCATGACCGAATTCGGAGTGTATAATCAGAACGTAACCCCAATTGAAATCAAGGAGCAAACGGAAGGCACGCGTATTCGTATCCAACCTGTCAACAAGCGAAAACGCAAGGCCGAAGTCCTGGCTAAGATGCTACCGCCCGGCACCGGATCTGACACGGAGCAGATCAGGGCCGCTCACAATGTCCTCGAGAGGCAGAGACGCGAGGGCCTGCGTACTTCCTTCTTGACGCTGCGCGACAACGTGCCCGAGCTGCAGAGGCAGGAGAAGACTCCAAAAGTGCACATCTTGAACAAAGCGCGCGATTACTGTCTCGAGCTGCAGAGGACCGAGGCCAACCTGGCCGCGGAAAAAGAGAGGTTGAGGGCNAGGGGTAAACGGCTGGCGGAGCGTCTCGTGCGTGCCCAGTCTGCCGCTAACCCGACTCGTCTTCCTGAGAGTGATCTCGAGTCCGACTACGAAGACTCTAGCGTGTCACCTCTGTCTTCTCTACCGCCTTCTCCGTCTATTTTCTCGAACGGGGGATACTACATTGCGCGTAGGGTGTCCCAAGAAGGTGCAGGGGCGTCGGCTCAGGAACTAGTGCTGCGGCTCGAGCCTGCAGGTCCTAAGCGCGCCGTGTCCACGCTCAAACAGACTTCGGCCGGGATCCGGGCGTTTATAGCGCCNGTGTCCAAGTCTCCGGGCGAAGTCACGAACTCTCGGGGTTCTGGGGCCCGTTCNGACGCGATGTCNGACGGCTTTGAGTGCTTGAGCGAAGAGGAGACTGTTTTACTTTAAAAACTGAGACCGCTATACAGGCATCTTGTAGGCAAATTTTCATTCTCAAGATTTCCTTATTTATTCCTTATTTAATCCCTCCAGTATCAGAGAAAGACGGTTTTTGAACTTGAGCTTTTGTCCGCCGTCCTGNGTCGGTACCGCACGTTCGACAACGTGGGAGGATTCAAAATATAATGCCCTTAACGGACTCGGGCCCGCCTTACCCTGTTTTGTAGATGTTTTTTCCGGTCTGGGGATGGAGGAATGATGACAGTTTACTCTTTTCGTTACTTCGGCATCACGTTGTCGGCCGATTTCTTTTTTAGCAATATTTCGCCGTAAGTATTCATTGCCCTCGCGTATTCCAGTGTTGTTGTAAAGCGTTTATGTTTGTGCGTTCGCTTGTTTGTTGTTGGTTCGTTTCTTTGTGTCGCAATGGTCCACTGTGTGTTTGGGGGTCTGTGTTTTGTCCCCTTGCACGAACGTTTGTCGGTCAACAACGCTAAAAAACCACTAGTCACGCCGCCCCCGTGTGTCCCCACACTACCTCAGTGTCAGCAAGATACTTTTGTTTGGTTTTTGGTGCTTCTTGACTGAAATAGAGAGGATTCTCGCCATGTTGGTGGGTGTAACATGCTTTTTTTGTGTTACTGCTCATCGGCGGCCCCAGTTTGAATGCGGACTTGCGTTCTGTCGACTTTTCGGCCAAATCTGCTCGATATATTAGGCCTGTTTTGTGTGTTTTTTCTTCGGAGTGTTTGAATCTTGGAATTCGCCAAAATTGTAGAGCGTCGCTCGATCTTTTGTCGTTCAATAGCCAGCCACTGCCTCTACTGTCAAACGCTTGAAGCCTTACAAGGTAGAAGTTCATAATCATATCGATTCGATAACCATTAGTCGCCTTGATTGCGAGTTTTTGTTGCCGCGGAAATGCCCCGATCATATTTACGCTATTCGACTGCCGCGTGTTGGTAACCGATTATATCCCGAGCAGGCCGGAGCAGCCGTTTCTGGACAGTCTAGTTGAGGAGCTTTCTAATTGGCTAGTCTTTGCGATGCGTCTTACAGCTTTGTTGCCTTGTTCCGTCTGATCATGTCAAAGGACACTTCAATGTTTCTGTGTGTTGCCCCGAACTGCCCGCGTGCATTCCTGTACCATATACTATGACGCCCATCCCCACCCGCCTAATTTCTTTTTTAAACTCTTTCCCTTACTTTTCAATTCGTTAATTTGATATTTTATCATTCGCTTAGATCCAATACTTACTGCTGCTACTACGACCCGTATAAGACTTTTTATTTTCTTTCCGTTTTGTTTAGAACGTAGATGCCTATGTGTATGGATGAACGCCCGGGCGCTCGCCGGTTTCGAGAAATCCGAACAGGCGAAATGCTCGCTTCGCTTAATTTGCTTATTCAAAATCGTACCGCCCCTAGTCACCGAACAGAGCACTAATTTTAGGCCGCGAGGTCACGCGGACGATTCAAAATTTCACGAGCCTACAGCAAAATTTACTTTTTCGACTGAAAACGAAACCCGATATGCAAAATTCTCCCGACTTTTGTAAACCCCGGGAATCTCGAAGACGATAATTGTACTGCTACCGATTCTGCATCAAAAGACGATTATACCGGCATTTTGATTTTTCGAGCTTCTCAAAAATACTTTTTTCTACTATTTGCCTGGCTATTATGTGTAATCCAGAGTGCTTTGGGTTCTCGATTGTATCATGCTTCGTTACATTAATTTTTCGTTTTTGTTTGGTGCTTCACTTCAGCTTTCAATAAAAGAAAAAGGAATATATTCGCGTGGCGTGCTGACTTGTTGTTTGGTTTTAAGCGTGAGCGCGTTGTCGGCGCAGTGGAAGATATGCAGTCGAATGGATTCAAATATATGATGGAGGCTTTTTTTCAAGCGTTCCGGCCAATGTTATCTTGAGTAGATGCAGGATTGACGTGAAGTCAGTTTATAGCAGTTCGCGGTTCGTCCTGTGCTCGAGCTACATCTGAACTAATTTGCTGGTTCTGTTGTAAGTTGCATTCGCCCGTATTGAATGTATCGTATAGCGGACAGCTGACCACTCTGGTCTCATTGTAGGTGGCATATAGTTTCAAGTCTGGATAGAGTCGGATTAATCCAGGCCATAAAACATTGAAACCTACTGTTTTCATGTTGATCAGTGGGCGATAAGAACACTTGCCCGCATTTTGAGACAAGATATATCCGTGTACTGTCTTGGTACAAAAATGGTGAGTATATAATAAATACACTGTTATCGCGACAAACCAGCGGACCCATACTTATTATTCATCGCGACAATGACGTGTTGGCTCATTAGGAAATATTTCTTTTCTTGCATTAGCGGATGCTAATTCTGAATGAAATTGTGGCTTACCTTTTATTACGCATATCTCGGAAATCTTTTGTGTGATTGCAGCGACAATAATGCCTTTAACCACTGGCCAGTCTGGACAGGCCTATCTAGAGTCTGGGTAGGCAATATTAATGAAAAATCGTGGCCATTTCTGCCGAAAGACTGAAAATAAATCATTCAGACGCAGTGCTGCAATTTTTACCTCGTGGAAGGAGTCCTCTCCATCTCCAAGGTAGGCCAAATGTACTCGCAGTAGAGAATAGAGATTCGTGGATTAAAAACTGAAAATACATCAGAGACAATATACTTGAACCCGCAGTTTAGCGTGCTCTGACTGCCATCCCAGATATGGCAGTGGCTATGCACTCGTAACCAAGACACACAGTGTACAAAGCGATATACCAGACACAATGACGTGTAATGAACAAATAGGGGGATGTCTAAAGGACCAGGCATTATCTCGCATCCACCTCGTTCTAATGTCCGATGAAACATGCAGTGCTCGAACTTTCTCGATCGTTCTTTTTAGACGCAAACAGTAAAAGTCAGTCATATCCGTTTTCATAGTAGCATTTTGCGAGCCAAATGGTGAATTAGCCCGGAAGTGACGCGACGCTGCAGTCTGCAACGATGTAGTTGCTTTTTCACGTCACAAACGACAACGTCGATGTCATGTATTCGAAGAATGACTGCTAATTTGATATACAGATACACAAATAACTAGTCATGTTTCTGTAGACGTAGACAAGTGAAAGCTCTTCATGTAACTCAGGGATATCTAGACTAGACTAGTCTAGATCAGTGCTCTTCAACCTTTTTCGACGTGGTACACCCTTTTAACGTTTGCTCAAAACTCGTACACCCCTG
>ATSW01013361.1:0-12482 GCA_000444245.1 Botryllus schlosseri | reverse complement strand
GCGCTGTCTCACTAAACAGTACAACTTTAATTTCGTGGCAAAAGCGAACAACGTGTTGCGGGGTCAGTTTATCACCCTATGGGAGCCCTGGGTCCTGAAGAAGTACTGTTACTTTCCTGCCAACGGGTATACCCCCGGATATGTTTAATTACTATTGAGGGGGCCTATACCTTTTCAAACACACCTCACTCAGCTCTACCGGTAAATCAGATTACGTGAACAGAGACGGGATGAAAATTGGTAGCAATACATGCAATTCCCGATCATATTGACCGATTCAGTCATGAAACTAAAGAAATTTTGCGCGCTTCGCGCGTTTAGCCGCGAAAAGCTGATTAACTCAACGGACACCCAATGCAACATATAAGTATAGCCGTAAGCAGTGTACAGTTTTGAAATCTCGCCAGGGCAATAAAACTACTCCGAAATAGCCATGATGACTGTTTGGGTCTGTTTCATAGACGTAGTATTCTTGCGGCCCCGACCGTACTCTGAAATTCTAAATTTGGCCCTCACACCGAAAAAGTTTGGGAACCACTGGGCTAGATGGTGGAAAATCCCAGAATTATGAATGAAAAGATCAAATAACTTGGCTTCTACGGTTCGGGATTGCGTAGAATTTGTTTTGCATCGTTTTTATACACAGCAACACAATGTTATGGAGTCGACGGTAAAATTTGAATTTTTCATAATAAAGTCAAAATTGCAATTAGCCCTTTGTCGACGTACACTCGTTGGAATTGAGCCAGATTTGGTGAGTAGCGTCTTTTTAGGCAACGTCTCAGTCAATCCGTGACTGCCCAGGATCGGGAAAAAGTTTTTTGATTGATTATTTCAAATTTGCATTAGGTGGTTGACGTAAAACTGATTAAATTAATGCCACGGTATTTGAGTATCTAGGTGAATACTTATATACATTATACACGACTGGAGTTTATTCAGTACATGATAGCCTATCCGTGAAAGTCTGCAACTAAAATAAATCGATTAACCCTAAATATAATGCTGTTGCTGTATTTTGATATAAAAGAGCCTTCTGTGTGTAACTATAACAAGTATTGAATTTCTGAACTTCAAAGTACGACTGAGCCGATTTTATATCTAGTCACCACCGCGGAATTGGGAGATTTTGGTCAAAATAACACTATGGGTTATCTCCATAACAAGAGCCAATTTGAAAAAACTATGGTCATATTCGGAATCAGTGCCCTTGAGAACCCCTCAAAACCACTTTTACTTTGACTGCCTAAAAATATGTGTTGACCAGTGAATCAAGTGGCCCATGTAATATTTCGTTAACAGAATATGGCTCTTTGGTCAAAAAGGTTGGACACCCTGTTCTAGCTTCTAGGCAGGGTTGCCATCGACATGGACCCAAAAATAAGGACAGTCAAAAATTCAGATTAGCATTAGTTTTGTGCAACTCTGTGTGAGTTCAAATAGCGTTCTTTCTTATAACCTCCAGGTTAATTTCACAATCGCAGATATTGCAATGTGCGAAACATTCGCCCTTCAAGCTTCGTTTGATACCTATGGATTCTCTCCCATAATCGTCACAAATAACGTTTTTACGGTTGCTCATTTTAACTAATCATATTTAACGTTATTAGTAGCTAAAACTATATGTTCGACATAATTTAGATAAATTTATCAATGATTTATAGCTTTACTACTTCTTAACCCAAGTGTCGACTGCATTGCTCTCTTTTTCGCTACCGTACACAATAAAAGCTGCCTTACCACAGCTTATTCTGCTGTAGACTAAACAGCAGAAACCTGGTACTGCTGTTTACTGCTAAAATGACGTCTGCTGCGATACCTTGGTAAATCCGAAACTGCTGTACCACTTGCTGCCGCGCCCTAGCTATTTCACCACTTACAAGCTAAATCCTGTGGTATGTAGGCCTACACCACGGTTGTCCCTTTTATTCATGATGTCATAAAATCACGACGCAAAAGCATAATTTTAGAATATTTTGCAACACGGATGCCAGAGGAAAACGATCGAAGATCTGTAGTTCTCGGAACTAAGACAAAATAAGGACGCAAGTCGAAAATAAGGACATTTCTGAAAAATAAGGACAGTTGAGTTTTCTAAGACCTGGCCTTGAAAATAAGGACAAATCTTGGAAATATGGACGGTATGGCAACCCTGCGTCTAGGCAAAAGAGGGTCAGCGGGTGGGTGCTAGAGTGGAATTAGGGGTAATCTCACACACAATTTTCTCTTTAATAACTCAATTCTTCTATGCAAGAAACCTTTCTGCGGGGTTGGTGTGGTTACGTAAGTACCGTACCGTAAATTTGCTATATGCTCACAATAATTTCAGCCCACGGTTAAGGGTTAGTGTCATTAGGTTTGGGGGTGAGGGTCCTTAGGTAGGAGGCTGGGGTCATTAGGTTAGGGGCTACTATCATTAGGGAGGGATAGCATGTATAGTGGTGAGCGAGCCCTGGATAGGACCCTCGGCCCCAACCCTTCCTAATAATGCCATAAACCCTCAACCGTGGACTGACCTTATTGTCGACACTGATCTTATATTGAACGTAGAGACTGACCTTCTTCTGAACATAGTCACAACTCACAACAACACTACTCGTGATTCGTACTCGACAAACTGAACTAAATACGGTGGTGAGTTACAGACTGACTATAATATTCATTATATTATTGTTATTGTAATCATATCACGGCCAATACTAAACGGCGGACCGGACGGACAATGACAAAATCCCTCGAGTGAGGTGGGGTCTAAACGGCGGAACGCGCAATACAAAACAGCAAAGCTGTGGTCTATCGATGATATCACAAACTCCCACAATCACAACAGCGGACCGTCCTTCCGCAAGTGGTCTTGGACTACTTCCACTTCAAGAATCTTTAAAGTTCATATTTCTTTTTTAAACTCATTATCAAGTCATGTAGCCCTATCGTCGAGTTCCAATTTACTTTTTAGACTTTTCAACAAAATTCTATTCTGCTACTACGTGAGGTAGTTTTGATATACTTCAATATTATGGCGTCCACTAGAGTAAAATTCTGAGGATGATTTAGAATCAGAAATTTTACTCAGAGGTAACCAGTAGCGAAATACTGCGTTTTCGCAGCATGCTAGTATATTTTAGTGTAGCTGTACTGCTTACTTAAGATATTATGCCAGCAAAATATTTTCACATCTACAGATTCCAACTGCTGGCCAACTTTTACGTCAAAAAACAAAATATATTCAAAATCATATTGTCTTATTAATTCCACTATGAGCTATTTGACCGACTTTCATCAGGGGCGAACGTCAGTAAATACGGTTATACATTACAATCTCGAAATACGGAAACAATTTCGTTGTTGTAACGTGATCATAACAAACCAAACGAAGAGATTGGTCATGAATTTTCCTATCCTGCGCATAGAATGCTTAGATACGAAGCAAGGACACTTTGCTCAACCGAAGAACCGCTTTTTATCACTATCCATCCAGACGACAGCTAAGTATCAAAATCATATTGTCTTATTAATTCCACTATGAGCTATTTGACCGACTCTCATCAGGAGCGAACGTCAGTAAATACGGTTATACATTACAATCTCGAAATACGGAAACAATTTCGTTGTTCTAACGTGATCGTAACAAACCAAACAAAGAGATTGGTCATGAATTTTCGTATCCTGTACTGAGATTGAGAACGCATAGAATGTTTAGATAAGAGGCAAGGACACTTTGCTCAACTGAAGAGACGCTTTTTACCACTATCCACCCAGATGACAGCTAAGTATCGCAGACCCAAGTCAGCACGCTACTGGCACCAAACTATAAATAAACTTCCAAAACTACTTACTGGAGTACAGGCTTTCTACTCCAAGTATTTTGGGCGTGTCTTCGAAATTTATAATTTTACTTGTATATGAGTAGGAATTCGACCCACTCCAGCCAGGGATATATAGAACTATATATCCCTGACTCCAGCACACACAATCAGCAAAAAATACCAGCACTGTCAAATATAGCACTTTATTGGGATACAATTTTAGACAACAAACGCAACCACTGTTCCCAGTGGCTGGATTCAAGAAATATATACACCAATACACTCCCGTGGATATTCGGGTGGGTCTTTCGGAAGTAGGACTGGGAATATGACCTTTTCTTTTTTTGCGACTCGGAAAGTTGACTTTTTTAGTTAAGGCAACATAATTTCCCGTTAAATTGTAGCATCGGCACTTTCTGGGTTCACTATTGTGAATCTTGTAACTGGTAAAAAGTGTCCTATTTCTTGGATCCCAAAATATCGCAACTCAGACATAGCGGTCGCATAAAAGGTGGATACTCGAACCTTCCCCATCTTTCATACTCTTTCCATGTCATAATTAGCAATACTCATGCCAAATCCTAGTCGCAGAACCAATCGGCCGACACAGGAACATCCCTGGCGCGGCCTGTTTATCAGCAAACTGCAATATTTACGCAGAACAATCAGCCGACAATCCTATCTTGAACATGACCGGGCTACTTATTCTTGGCCTGCGCCTTTCCGGCTTGCGCCAGTCTTAAGGTCCTCACTAAGATCCAATACGCACCAATCCGGAAGTCTATGCTTGTTCTGAAATAAGGAAGACTACATTATCGTAAGCGTTGACTCGACTTGAAACAGACACGAGTCACGATTTTTTGATTACTCGAACTGACTTGACTATTTTTTTCAAATTCCTAAAATGACTCGCCTCGAGTCAATTCATGTACTGACTCGACTTTCACCAGAGTTANTGTGCATGACTCGGACCAAGTCATATGACTCGAGACTAGGACGGCCAAGACAGACTCTTCATTGTAAGAATAGTAAAGTCACCACATTCTTGGTATTTCGTCTATCAGCCCTGATACTTAAAAAATAGAGCCAGAAACTGTTGGGACTGAGGAGAATTACCATATTATGAATGCGACCATTCTATATGACTCGAGCAGAGTTTAGAAAAGTGGGTTGAACCAGATTTTACTGGCGATTGAACATAGTGACTTGGACTCGGGTCAAAACACAATGACTCTGACTCGACCATCTACTAATTTACTTGGAATTGACTCGATGGTGAATTGAAAATGACTCAACTTGACTCGAGTAAAAACTATGAGATTGACTTGTAACTTGGTTACAATCCTGTTATATACTCTGAAAATAGTACATTTAGCTCAAGCCCGCTGTTCTCCTCGAATACTTGAATTTTTGTGACTGTCTGTGACGTCATATTTGGTGATATGATGGTAGGCATACAAGTTCTTTTCAATTCTTCACTATTTGAAGAGCTTCTTGGAGGTACCAAACTTCAATATGCAATTGAATGAATAGTATATTCATATCGAAATGAACCCGATTATTTTAGGCTGATGACACTCATCAGCGGCAATCGTCAGCAACTAGTAGAGAATTTGACACTAGCTGCTGATGATCACCCCTGACGAGTGTCAGACGAAAATATTACGAATTATTTCAATACCTCCAAGAGCCTCTTCAGTAATAATAACTCAATATGCACAAAACCTAGAATTATCTGAGAGGAATTACAGGAATGCTTGGGTCTGAGTTCGTTGAAGAAAGTATTAATCGGCATATTCCAAATGTCTCAGTGGGAGATATAGTGAACCGAATCAACAGCCCTTCTTGTCCTGCCCAGCCAGTACACTCAGTATTTTGAATGCCTCGATATTATGACACTTCGATATTTCGAACGCAAGCCATAACAGACGATTACCCTCACCTCGATAACATATTCTTTCGGTATGGATCTGTGAGGAGAGGTCTCCAGCGAGGCAGAAATAGAGGCTACCAACCACGACACGTTATTTCCGCAGACCAGCGTGTTATGAACGCGAAACCGACACTCGGACAACTGAGAATGCGAAATACATCAATGGAATCAGAAATTTAATTCAATTTCAAGTTTATGATAATTCAGTAATTAATTCTAATACTAATTTAATTTGAAAAAAAAACTGTAGCTGTAAGTGTAATTTATAATCTAATTGAAAATAGTTTAAAAATTATAATTCATCAAATTATCTTTGTAATTAGAAGTAATTACAGATAACAAAAACATAACTCACAGGCTTGTATCGTTCCTCGATTGTGACCAGATCTTCAAGCTCATAGATCAATCTGTGCGAAAAGCCGGGAAGCATGGATGTTCCACCGGCACCTGCATTTAGACACAATAGAGGCACTGAGGTCAATTCGTTTTATAATTCAAGAAATATACCTCATATGGAGGTTGTCAGTAACAAAGTATGTTGACTTTAACATTGCGTACTTGCACTTGCACCCAAGAGGTAGTGTGTTTTGTCTACTTTCACTTGTACTTTTGGATTTTGTAAAGTAGTTAGTACTTTTGAAACAAGCGTCTGTCGCATTTACGAGTGAAATTGAAATCGTCATAACGACTAGTTGAAACCAGGATTGTAACCAAGTCGCAAGGATCCGAGTCACAAGTCAATCCGACTTTGACGATTTCGCCTCGAGTCATTTGCAATTCGCTATGGAGTCCAAGTCAGCTAGTAGAGGTCGAGTCTAAGTCACAATGTTCACTGTTCAGTTCAATCTGGTTCAATAAACCTTTTTCCTCTCTGCCTGTGTGATATTGAATGGCTCGCATTCATAACATAGTCATTTTCCTCAGTCCTAACAGTTTCAGGTGCTATTTTCCAAGTATCAGGACTGATTGACAAAATAGCAATCATGTGGTAACTTTACTATTCTTCGTAGTTACAATGAAATGTATGTCTTGGCCGTCATAGTAGAGAGAGATATAGAGATACATGACTTGGTTCGGGTCGTGCACAATGACTCGAGAACAATTCGAGAACAATTCGAGTCAATACACAACTTGACTCGAGTCGAGTCATTTTACGCATTTTACAAAATGACGCGAGTCAAGTCGAGTCACCAAAAATCGCAACTTGAATAAGATTAAGCAAGATTTTGCAGATGTTATCAAGTTCTAAAGTCAGTTTTATCCGAACAGAAGTCCTTCTAACATTACACAGCTATAAAATAGTTTACCTGACAGAACCAGTTTCGACGCGAGTGCCTTTCTCGAGTCGTCTGGGCATTTTAATATGGAATCCATCACCAGAGTTGGCAGCGATAACCGATCGTTGTCCTGAAATAATATAAAATACATTTGATTGTCAACTGGAAATCACAACCTAACACAGTGGTTCTCAACCATCTTAGTATGGGGAGTAGTACAGTTTTAAAACAAATTTTGAGAAATTCCGATATCAAAATTGACCAAACAGGTAATTACAACAAATGTATGCAACTAGATAGTAAATATTCCAAATTTCAATTGCTGCCACATTTGTAACATCACACATTTCATACAGGGTTCCAGGGCTGTAAAGACTCAAGTCACGATTTTCTGATGACTTGACTTGACTCGAGTCATTTTCTTAAACTACAGAAATGACTCGACTCGAGTCAATCTGTGTATTGACTCGATTTAGACTCGAGACATAGACGCCCAAGACCGACATTCCATCGTAATTTCGAAGAAGAGTAAAGTAAAACAATATTGGTACTTCGATTATTGTTACTGGTACTGCGACCAGAAACTGCTAAAAGTAAGGAAAATTAGTATATTTAAAATAAGAACTGTTTGATATCCCTGAACAGAGTTATAAAAAGTCTGTTTAACAAGTCTTCAACGGTAATCTGGGCAGTCAACACAATGACTCGGACTCGAGTCAGAATACCATGACTCGGATTTTAGCCCGTGCTCGCTGACTTGGACTCGGACTTGACTTGGTGGTGAATTGAAAACGACTTGACTTGACTGGAATCAAAATTATAAAAATGAAATTGACTTTTGACTCGGAGCCTTGTGACTTGGTTACAACCATACATGCTTCTATCAAAGTCTCTACCAGGCGAAGTCCTGTTTAAATCATCAACTTCAGTTTGGTATCTTTTGTAAGAATTACGACTAAGCCATTTCCGAGCCTTCATTATAATGCCAAATGTCGCTAAATTGTAGACCGTCCAAATCCAATGAATTTTAATCATTTAGTATTCACAGTCTTCTTAGATTTCACAGATGGAGGTCTTAACCGGCTGGCACGGGCGGGTTTTTCCAAAAGATTTTGCTTCACTTTTCAAAACTGTAAAACACGACCATAACGAGATGCGGAACCAATGAGTAATGTATCGTTGGATTCACAATGTCAACGCCTAACAAACTAAACCGCGAAGGGAGACGAGATCAGGTCTATACTTCCAAATATCTTTAAATTGTACTGTCCAAATCCAATGAATTTTAATTACTATATTTATCATTAACAGAGTCTCCTTAGATTTCGCAGATAACAAGTCTTGAACAAGGCCAGGCTGCTTTCAAGTTGTGTTGTAATACACTAACAACGTTGCTGCGTACGCATATATTGTAACATGGGCTGAACAAAATCGAGTGTCTGAGTGATTCAATTCTGAATCACATATTACGCTTAGATGTGTCGAGTCTTCGAGTATGAAAGATGTTATCTCAAAGAATACAATGCCAGTTCTACATCGTATTAAAGATGATTTGGAATATTTTTCGAACATACCGATTTGATTGCACTTTGTGTCAATGCTATGGGTCGATCCCAACTTCACCGACATATCCCTAACGATCATAGGTGTGGGCTACACGTTTGGTATGCTGCGATACAACCAATACAGATTCCCTATTCCAAACTATAATTCTCGATCTCGTCGATAAAGAAATTCTCAGTGGTAAGGAGCGCATAACTTCAGTACTCGCAAGAATCATCAGAATTATTGCTCCGTACCTACAGATTCTAGTACAGAATCAAAACATTACATTCCGAATTTCTCAATCTCTTCTCTAACTAATGGGCAATCGTTTAACACCTGGCATTTCGCAATTGAGATTTACAATTGCAGCATATTTGGCAAAGCAGAACTTGAAAACACTGGGCCGACACAAATTTGAAAGTGGACAAAATCAAACCGGTTCGAACGGAATCTCCGCGGCTTCCTTCCGCACCAGCCCCGGAATCATCAACCGTCCCTGGCTGCCCATCGGATACACCATGTCAGGGGGTGGTGTGGGTCGACGCGCAGATAACGGGCTTTCAACGTATTTTTCTCATTTCATCGCGGCCTCCCACTGGGCTAGCTTGTGAGCCTGGATTTCTTTGGTGCTCCATGACGAAACAAGACTTGACCTGACATGAAACGATAGAATTTCACGAGAAATGTCGGCTGGAGTTGGCCATTATCGATATTTCTACAGACACTGATATTTGTCCCGTGTCCAGTCGGTATGTACTATTGCAGAGTGGACTGATATTGGAATGAACCCAAATATTTTCGGCTGACACTCGTCAGGGGTAATTTTCATTGGAAGGAAATTTTGTATATCAACAATGGTGCGGTATCCCAAAATATGATGTCACTGGCAATAAATTTAGTACAATCAAAGCAAAGAGAGCACTTAAACTGAATGGAGGGTTGTGATGACTCGAGTCGAGCCGTAATTTTTTGGTTGTGACTCAGTAGCGAATTGATAATGACTCGACTTGACTCAAAACTCTAAAAGTGAGATTGAATTGTGACTGGGAGCTATTGTCTACTATATAAGATGGTACACGAACTGGTGCCTTGGATTCGACTTCTATAAAAATGCGCCAGCCTACTTTGTGCCAAACAGACGGAATTTATGTTGCCTACCATCTAAAAATAAAACATCGAGCTTGAGTACTCTCTTCGATACGATTTGAAATTTCATACCGGTGACGGTATATTTTGTGATACGATTGTTGATATACAATGTACTAACAATTCACTACTAATTGCAGAGAATTTCACTGGACGAGTATCAGCCAAACATATTCGGTTTCATTTCAATATGAATATACTACCGGTAATGAATTGTAAAAATCCTTTCTTGTACTCGAGTAGATATTTACAACGTTACTTATATTTTCCCTAGAGTAGCAGCTGTGACTACTTTGACAAAATCTGGGCATAACTGGGCTGGCGACAACGTGATCCAGCTCCCGGAAAGTGCAAAAAGATCTCGGAAAATGAGAGCGTAGTGTGTCGTCGCAGTGGACCCATTTTACGAGGCACTGACCCGTACCAGCCTTTTTATCTTCTATGACCGAAAGCGGGAGGTATTCCGTTATTTTCACGGGATTTCCGTCTTGCGTCTGCATCAGCCGGCCCGAATGAAAGTTTGAATCCGTTGGTGAATGGCGCGTCTCACAAGCTGTCAAGGAGAGTTGGACAGATTTTACAAATGATATCAGAATTAATATCATGTAGCTACTCAGATTTTTCAAAATTAGATAACAATAAGAACCAATGAATTCTCGACAATTTGGTGGTTGAACTATATTCCGCATTAGAAAGAAATACCGGCACAACAAAAATCAAGTTCAGTTCTTCATCAGATCAGAATCAATTCAAATAAGCATGAGAACGGCAAATAATCATATCAAATCATACCAAAATCTTAGGTCAAGGGTTCTTAAACTAGGGTCAACGAACCCCTTAGGGACCCGCGAACTAGTTTTAGGTGGACGTGGAAGGGCTATATGTCATCAAGAAACTACAAAACCAGACATTCTTCTGAGAATGACGCCGTGAGTCAGACTGTGACTACTTTATCTGGGAATTTGTTATGTTATTTTAGAAGTGATATAGCCTATATCAGTGGTTCACAAACTTCCCAAGGTCAACTTTTCCGTTCGATGTCGAATTTTACACGTTTGAAACTGAATTTTCGTGCGATGACTAATAAAAAAAAGGACATTTCTCCGACTTGACTCCAATATAGCCCTTTTAACGCGTCATCGCCCCCTTCGCTATTTTCGCCCCCTTTGTCCATTTTCGCCCCCCTAGACCGCCAAATCGCCCACGTTGGAAACCACTGGCCTAAATAGTGATTGAGGTGATGAGCTTCCAGTCTTTGGCCTCTGATATTTTGGGGTTACGCACAACCGTCCAGAAAACTTGACGGGATCCGCGATCAAAAAGGTTCAAGAACCAATGTCTTAGGTCGTTACGCCAAAATCCAAAATATGCATGAAATGTGAATGTGCCAAAATGTGGATTCATGTTAGCTTACTGCTATCCTCGCAGCGTTACTTACTACGCTTTAACGTAAATGAGGAAACTCAGAGTGTTTGAAGTTTGAAATACAAAATGCGAAATAGGCTACGTTTTTTTTCACAGAAGAGTTGAGTTTGGAAATCAAATAAATGCAACATATAGAAATAAATACTGTGACGACTGTCACTGTCATTGAGGCTTAGTGTCCATAATTTATCACGAAATTCAAAATAAAGAACACAACCAGAGAAAAAAATAACAAACAAATAAATTACCCTAGCCACATCTAGTAGTTCTTTTCTATCATAACATGGACAGATTATTTAGCTACATAAACAAAGGATTTCATCACATATTACAGCGAAAAACTAAAAATATTGCAGCATTTCGGCATGATAATATTACATCAACAAATAATACCGTACTCCAAAGTTTTGGTGTTCTAAACATAGAAGATAATAGTAATCTATAGAACTATAAATTAATGCATCAGTTCCACTGCGATCACTGCCCTGTAAAATTAAACGAATTCTTCAATCTTTACTTTAGTGATGACAACGTTCAAGTCATTATACATACAGATTTTAGTAGCCTATGTTATACCATCAATTTAACGTGCATTCCTCTTATATATATGTTCTATTTCAAGGTGGGTGTTTTGTTGAAAACTACTCGGTCGTTTCGACTTTCTGACCTTCCTCCCTTACATTCATCGCAATCTTGTGATGTTTTTGAAATGATTATTACATTTCACTGATCGTTTCTTTTAGGAATCCAGCTATATGTGTTTCTTACATCACATTTCGCATTATACATTGGATTGCCTGGTTGGGGCTGATGAAAATTATAAACCGGCTAATTATGTATCAGTAAATGTCCAACTAAAATACTTCGAGTAATAGTACAGTTCAACTAGGCGTTCATCAACTCACCATGGATTTTCAGAACAGTGGGGAGTCGAGTCTGCAGCAATCCCAACTTTTGTATATGCTTGCTCCATGTGAAACACCACCGCTGTAAAGGGCTGATGCAGCAGCATAGCAAATTACCATTTATAGTCACGTTATTCTGTATACACAACTTTTGAATTCTCGAAGACTACAGCTAATCTGCAACAATAGCAACACAATTGCATGTCATGTGAAACACTTGTTGTAAAGCACTGGAAATCGATACTCTTGTTCAGGGCTGGCCAACCTGGCAGGGTTGCAATGCCTCAACCCGAGTCGTGAAAATTTCGTGACAAGAGTCATTGTGCATAACTCGAATCAAGTCATATGACTTGACACTAGGGCGGCCAGAACAGACATTTCATTTTAACTTTGAAGGTTAGTAAAGTTAAAGCTATTGGTTTCTCGTATATCAGTCTCGATACTT
>ATSW01013360.1:0-12308 GCA_000444245.1 Botryllus schlosseri | reverse complement strand
AAGAGGAGGCATGCACACTGAATGAAAGTAAAGAAGATAGTATAGAAAAAAGAAAGCGACAATAAATAGGGCGGGGATTTCTCTACAAAGCTATAGTAACTAGAATTATTCTATAACACGAAGCCCTGACGTTGAAAGAACCGATATTCTTTTGCGATAAGGTAATTCAAAGTTTGAACTGTTGGGATGATCAAGCGCCTACTTTGTATACCTTTGTGACTTATGCTTCATTGTTACTACACGCAAGGGGTGCTCAAAGGGCAAAATCCCAATGGTTACGCGCTCTTGTGAATCATGTTCATTTGTCTGCGTGTCATGATATGCCAAACACTGTAACCTTATCTCTAACTCCTGTCCTATACGTATCGGCCGTAATACCGCAATGGTAGGTCGCCAAGTTATATGTCATGGCTACTCAGTTATTTTAGCGAAGGCCCAGCAGTTGCAAGAATTGCTTAGATTCGGTATCGCTCTCATGGTGGGTGTCTGATTCCAAAGACTACTCGAAGGCGTTTCTACACCTTCCTAGTCTCTATTGTACCGCATTTTTGTGGTGTATTGAACTGACAAAATTTGCTAATAAACCTAACGAAATGACAGAATTTACAGTCTAACAAATGTAATATACGGTATAACTATATACGACAGTAGTTCTCAACCTTTTGGTCTTTGCGGACCCTTTTGGACTGTCACGGACCCCCGCGGACCCTTTAAGTTTTAGTTTGAATTTAGCTCAAATCTCGCAATTTTCATCTGTCTTATGCAAATAATAGCTGTAGGCTACTGATAAACAGCAACAAAATGACTTTTCTTGAAAATAACATTATACTGTATTTTGGATGCTGAGCGAGAAAGTTGACCTTTTTTTAGTCAACCGACCACGAAGTGGGAGAAATTTACCATTTTTTCAAGATTTTTCTCCGGTATCCTAAGTTTGAAAATTTTGAAAAAGTGTCCCCCTTCCCCGATTCTAAAATATGGTGACCCTAGCGCAGGGCCGGCCAACCCGTGGCCCGCGAGAAGGTTTTGAGTGGCCCGCGAGGTAATTTCCGAAATTTCAAATATTATCAAAAATGGATTGCACAGATTGTGAACTTGCAAGGCCAACCAAAAATTTTGATTAGTCTGGCCGCAACACTTGAGATGTGGTGACTAAAATATCAGTTCCGACGCATTGGCAGATCCATGAGCCAGTCACATTTTGGTAGATCTTCGTACACTACAATAAAGCAGAATAATTTGCGATAGATTTATCAAAAGTAAAAATTTTCCTCACGCTTCGCGCAACATGTTGTCACTCGATTTCTTGCTTTTAATATTGTTGCTCCTTTGTAAAAATGTAAAATCGCCTAATTTATCAGATTGAATCCAACTATATTCGCGATTACGAGACGAAATCTCGTCCAACGTATGCGACCTTGCGTTTGCGCTCGCCGAAGACCGTCGACTATAAAGCCTATAGGCAAAAAATGATTGACGCATGTCGGTCGAAGCTTTCGATATCGATATGTCCCGAATAGTCCAGTCCTTGCAAACTGAGCCCAGCGATATACAGCAGGCCAGCAATATAGTCAAGTGATAATATTATTGACCTATGAACTTCAAAAAATTTTCGCGCTTCGCGCGGCTAGTGGCCCGCGCAATAGTTCGTCATTCGAATGTGGCCCTTTGGCTGAAAAGGTTGGCCACCCCTGCCCTAGCGTAACGCTTCTGACAACACGATTGGACCTGTTCGCAACAAAAATGGAACCAAAATTGAAAAACCTATTTTTAATGAACATACAACATCAAGCCTGGTCATTTTTATGTAGCAGCTCATCTTGAAGTTATTATGGAAGGAAATGTTATGTAGGCTATATTACAGGAGAAAATGAATTTTTGTTAACATTTCGAAGTCACCACGATTGACTCTGCTAATCCAACTTTTTATTTTTTCACAATCCCCTATACAAAACATCTCTAAACAGCAAAATGTTTATATCAGTATGCTATTGGCACTTTAGCAATCAAAATGAGTCTGCACAGTAGGATATTTCATCTCAGACAGCCATTCTGTTGATGTGAGTTCAGGAGTGTTACTATACTACTGAAGCAAGACTGCCTCGTAATTTCCCAAATTAAAATAAATACCAATCAGGCTATCAACTATTTTGTGAATTTATAGGCTTCGTGGACCCCCTGAAAATGGGATTCGCCGACTCCTAGGGTTGAGAACCACTGATATACGAAATCCGGTAATGCAGGATTAGCAATAAGCGAAACCTATTTATTGTTCTGTCTGTCACAGCTAGTGGGGGCTTGCATTTTAAATTTCTTGCTAGTTATTTAAATCCTGGTTCAAAGTAGCGAGAACGCTTTCACTGGCCATACAGATGTGAAATCTACTCTTTATAAAATCCATGTCTAAACCGCTGACTCGCAGCTGCAGATCAAGGGTAATGGATTTGGATTTGTTAAAANNCTGATANAGATCTGCAAAANNAANNCGTTGAATTTTCTCCGCTATTCCCACCGCGATGCTCTCCAACATAGCGTAAAATCTACTTTGATAGTAATCCCTGTAGTATCGCTCATCCTTCTTGTCAGAGTGTCTGGCAGTGCTCGCCGCTACCTCCAACACCAACAGGGTGTAGGCTGGAACAAACGCAGCGCGGCCGACACCNCCTATTACAGCCCCCACCACGAGNATCNAAAGTTCTGGAACANAACNCAAGATCGCTATAACGAATCAGAGTGTTGTCCAGTATAANCCGAGCTCACCTTGAGATAAGTTAGACAGGCAGTAAATGAGTATGGATATGTCACAGATGGCGAGAGTGCCGTTTGCCCCCGCCAGCTTTATCAACATCGGGCTGCAAAATAGGCCGAAGAAAACCGAGAATATGTAGCCCGACGACAGCGCTATTGCNCCTNAAAACACANAACGCCGCTCTCAGACCGACANTCAANTATATGCTGACGGATCAGTNTNNGGATAAAANGAGTAGATCGGNGGTTCTTAGCNGGANGTCCTCGAAGCATTTTCAGGGGGTCCNCGAAACTTCTAAATTTGTAAAATGATTGATCNCCTAATTTGTAATTANTTTTTNAATTAGGGAAAGCATGAGNCANTTTCGCTTNATAATTGCTACAACTTCNGGACTCACATCATTNAGATCGTCNTCCGAGATNAAATTTCCTACTGTGCAAACTCATTTTANTNGGCAAATTGCCAATAGCCTTACTGATACTAGNATTCTGCTGTTTAGAGACGTTATTTGGGTCNTTTGAAATAGAAATTCCTGAATTTTTTCCTAATCTGTCTCGATGAAGGGATTGCAACCTCGCCGCGAAATCCATTTTCTCCTGACATATACATAATCACTATCTTCGGAATAATTTCAAGATGGGATGCTGGAAGAAAATGACTAGGCTTCACGTTACATGCTCATTAAAAACGCTGTTTCTCAATGTTGGTGCCAAATATGTTGCGATCACACCAAAAGGTATCGTCGGGAGCGTTACGCGTTCATATTACCTTCGCCACCACCTATCTGTGTGGAAATATTTTCGGAACTCGTTCATATCAAATCGAAAACACGGATTTTCAAGACAATAAATACAGCAAAAAATCTACATTTTGTGGCCGTTTCTCACTAGCCTAAAATTAATATTTGCACAGGACAGATGACGGTTGCACGATAATTGAGCTAATTTTGAACGAAAACTGGAGGGGGTCCGCGGGGGTAGGTGATGGTCCAAAAGGGGTTCGCGAAGACAAAAAGGTTGAGAACCACTGGAGTAGAAGAAAAGCTAACATGCTAATTCCGGTCGGTAATCTTTTTTTCTCGGTAAAACACGATGGTGTTGTACAATCGAAGCAGATGTATTTAGCACAGCCAAGTCTCAAATTATACTTTCGTCAAAAAAGATTGGAAACGTTTATGACCCCCCAAGTCGAAGATTTCGAATGTGAACTTTGCCATAAGCACAGACACAGAAGACAGTAGTTTACTAACCAGTCGATCGGTTGATACGCGCCACCGTTCAGGTGTGTACAGCAAATACTCTTCTACCACGTCAGAAATGCCGATAAGCAACTACATTCTAGTATCAAAAGACTAAAGATATTTTGCGCTTCTTATGATTCCCAATGGTTAATTATAATAATTTACGAATATACTATAATTCGGGGCTCTTCTAACTCAGACACTAAGATTTTATGCAAAAACATTTTACACACACCACATCATTTGGAAAAAAATTGTGTATATTCACACCCAAGATGTGGAACCTACACCTCAGAATTCAGAAACACCGTTCTCGGGGTGTCGATCGAATATTTNNCCGGANTTGTTATCGACNNAANAGCATTTCCTTTTTCGAGTATTTCAATTAAATGATTGCACACCTTGAGCCNATGTATATATATGCAATTGCTNTAGTATAGTTATTTTGGTTACTTTGCAGAAGAGGCGGTTATGATTGATTCCNGGTGTAAAGAATTGTTGTATAACTCCCACCTCNTTACGTGCCTACGTTTCTTCGTACTCCATTTGTCATTGGTCTAATTNGTCCAACATCATTTGGATTAAAATGTGTTTTATTTATATNACGGTACAATTTCGAGATATTTTCTGTTTTCGTTTATCAACATTTTGGGTGGAATGCACTCTCTTTTCGCTAAAAGTGCAGGTCACTTTTGAAACTTATATCTGCGTTAAAAGTTGAGATCGTTTACGGGTTGTATTAGATAGACACCGAGCATACGGTCGCATAAGAANTNGCAGTAAAGGAATACACATATAGTCATTCATTNAATANCGTTTGGCGATGCGTTTTCTGTCTCATTGTGCTCNACATTTACTACCTTTGCTATCCTCGATATTGATGCTTGTCTGCACAGTCTGCAGCGCGGCCACAGTTGTGTTGCAAGTGACAATTCCCAATACCATCCACAGGAAAAGAAACCTCAGTTTCCGTCTAATTGCCGCATTGGTTGCCTCAACTTCGACACCGTCCATCCTAAATNCATCAACGGTAGATTGCAAAGCTGCCAGGCAAGCGNAACACTTATATACACNGAGTTTTCGNTAGAACTTGTAAATCATTAACCACCGCNNTTGATGCTGATTTCCNAGTGAAGACGAATGTNTGGATCCATCCATATGANCCTCAAGAGGGCTGCATCTGTACACTGTACACTTGTACAGCCTTCCTTTCATATCGCTGACCACAAATAAATNAATCAAGGCTTAACGCGGTGTACCGATGTCATTCATAGGTATACGATNCAGGTTTTGTGTCAAGTCTGGCTTGCTCAACCGCTTGGTGACGATGCGGTATTTTTAAGATTTGACATGAAGTGAAGATTTATTTGGGCGTATTTGGNCNTANTTGNCCAATTATNTATTGTTAATTTTCAANTTCAAACAATTAAGATGNACTATATACTCAACTCAAATATTNCATAACGGTATACGAAAATCAAATAGAAATTCAATAATAAGATCNTTAACNTGTTGAATTAAACGGANAATTTATTAGGCNAACTCATGCATAGATCAGAAGCTATATTGCGTACTNGTTTCGATGTCTNCGTAGCCTGATAAGGATGCGAAAACACAGGACTAAATCAATAGTATAATAGTTCGCCACAACCATGGANAAGTCCTTGAAAAGCACAGATTTTGGTGTGAGGTGTGATGCCATTCGATTTGATGTTGATTAATTATGGAATTCAATTTAATTCAACGTGATAATAGGAAATAAAGGTCTCTGCGGTGTGATACTGGACTATAATAGAGCTGGCAGATAAATCCGCAATGATGTGCTAAGTGCAAGCATAATTGCTCCGAAGAACATATTCTGACGACGCTATATTTACCCCGTATCTTCTATGANGATCTGTCACATCTGTCNTGGTCAGTCTATTCTACTATAGTTCTACAGTAGCTCATCAAGATGTCGCAATATGATTTCTCTCCGTAGAAGCTTCGTGATTCGCAGAGATTCGCTCCCGTTCGACTCACTATTTCGTCAAATGATCCTCACGTANCATGAAAAATATTTATTTCGATCCGACTGACTGTTAAATAATGCACTGTAATTGACCTGGAAATTGCACTATGAATNATTTTCTCAACTCAACCGAACATAGAATGACANTTCCACGTATCAGACACAGTGAATNCTACATCAAGAAGAAAACACGGGCAGGGCTACGATAAAAAGTCTCGCAATGTGAAGATTATGCAATGTGAATATAAACGGCGGGGCAAGATATANAATTTATAAGATGCCGAGCGGTCATAATCTTGTCTTCATTTCTAGACTTGCTTTAGTTCGTTGACGGGCTAACTTCCTGTGTCTGATGACTTCCGCCAGAGCTGGGAATAAAAAGGCTAAAGGCAAACCCCGATTTCGCTATTGAAGGTGCGATCTTACCAAATAATATAGAGCCCGCAAGAAGAACCCCGACTTGCGTGAAAATCTTTTCCCTGACGCACATTACCGTTGCCAAGCCATATTGCACTCCGATGCCACCGGTGAAGAATACTTGAAACATGCTGAGCGCGATAGCTCGGTTTTCGGGAAANTGCAAGTTGTATGCGGCTATAAACGAACAAACAACAGAGGGTGTTCACACTGTTCAATGACTAAAACGATGCGCAAATACTAATGATGCAATGCCTCGNTGACATTGCAGANTTGGNCCCTTGCCATAAAATGTCTAATATTTTCCCTGTTCATGTTANATTCGAATCAATTTCAATCGAGTTTATTTATTTATAGATTTGGATTTNAACTTGGAAGCGAGTCTCTAATTCTAAATGGGATTCTAATTTAGAAATTTCGAACTCACTCGTTTCTACCTGTCTCTTATANTTTGACGANCACACNATAAAAAGTGGGGTGGTATGACTNAATGCGGATGCCATACCAGNCAGTTATTAGACAATTATTGAATATATTGNAGCACTNTACTATTCACTGCTTNTAGATTTTTTATGTGCTCAATACTATCCTACAGGNAGTACATAAATAATTGTGGTTCTANCGCGCCGACACCTACGTGATTTTCGAAACGTAGGAAAAAATNTTTTCTTACCGATTATATTCTGACGAAATATGCCATTCACCATTCCGAAACCGGCAAACATGAGAAGTAGGACCCACTGGTCCTCCGCATTTGGAATCCAGAAGTAACACAAGAAATATATGGCNAACTCNAANGNACAAGACGCNGCGTACATGATGTATCGTTTGTGAGAGAAATGTAGTTTGCCATAGAGAAGAGCTGACGGCATCGCTAGCACGCCAAACATGACAGCGAATAATCCAGTCTGCAAAANATGACNNGCACTTGGTAACCTATACGATCGCATGCATGTGNTTTAAAATTATGTATGTANTACTATCATAACCGACNTTTTTATGTCNAACTTTTGNAATCTGACCAGATANCAAAANCTAGAGCAGGGATCTCAAANTCATTTGTGCTTGTGNGCTGATNTCCAAAATGGGACGGCGCCGCGATCCGTAATAGCGGTGCTCAATGTCGNGGCACNATGACCGCATTTGACGGGATTAAAATGTTTGACTGAAATTTATTGGCATTCGGCAAGATGTTGCATTCTTTACCATTGTTGTACATCGCGCGTAGCGGGAAAAATCATAGTTATNGAATTCTACTAAAAATGTTGTACTTGTNAGCATAATTTGTNAAAATTAAAGGATATAGAGTNCACCGCAAAGGATGCAGGTCTAAATTTTACATTTACAGCTAAGCTGCANNCGATAGTCGGACGTTNGCCATTCCATAATAATAGGTAGGGTAGAATATTGAACGATTTAACAAAGGTNGATTTGATNACACACAGNATTTGAGCNATGTAACCTACTCCATNNTTTANGNATACTATACCGATNGGCTATNACTGATCATATCATTGCCCAAGTCAAATATGAAACTNNCTTTCGGTTTAAGNTNGAATTTTCGAATAGANCAGGTTNAACGTTGGCAATATACCGAAGTGCATTAATACTACACAACACTGGATGGTTATATATAAATTTTACCCGNGAAAGCTGCATACATAATTGTTCCACTTATATAGTCTGTGATGANTGCATAATTTGTTGTCCAATTGTGACATAATANTTTTGAATANAGTAAAAACAGCTGAGATCTGACCTAAANTANGGGGGAGGTGAATTGGAGCGTATGGAAAATAATAAAGAAACATAGATCACGCTCAAGACTTGGTGAAATAATAATAACATTATTTTAGTTTTTTAAAAGGAATTACCNCGAAATTTCGCAAGTGATGGAAAATCTGGGCACGGGCCGCACCAAATGAACTAACGCCCTCCATGAGTTGCGATGATGTATCTAACNATTTTAAAAGTGGCAAATAGTCGCCGGCGACTGACTGATAAAAGTTTGCGACGNCTTGTCCCAATCTACTTCTTCAAACCGTTTATTTAACTATTTNTTNGGTATTTATTTTCTCCTGCTTCAATTTGAAGTAATTCCGACCGAGGTCCCTTCGCCAGTGTTGTATGTTTAGCTACGNNTCTCCTTGNCATCAGATCCGCGCAAGCGGTGTCTTACAAAAGTCAAAAAGTGGACCATGCTACNAGCCGACAGCTACGGANTCACAAAAAAGAATATCGACCTGATCTAAACGACCATTGCAGTCGAAAAACCCCATGAATACCAAAAACAGCAAAANTAATTTGAAGTAACATATATAAATGCACAGGGAACCGTTACTTCTACTTGTAATGAGATAAAAATTCACGGCATTACTTCTACTTGTATACTTCAGTATAGNNAATGACTAATTTGACTACATCCGAATATGACGCGACCAAAGAAATATTGCATTTAAAGCTTCTGAAAATTGAGTATATCTCTTTCCAATTGATCGAAAAATGATTGCTNTTAATTTTTTGACACCGACGCCAAACCACTACTGAAAAGGAAACCTCAAGATGTAACTATACATAGATTTCTTATACACAAACCAATTCAACTCCAGCAGTGCATGAAACGTAAGCTCGAGTGANATCGGCGAATATAAACCCCAGCATCATNCCGTGATGCAACGAAGANACACTCAGCATCANGGCCCTNGGTTTNATGAGAAATAGCCCCGTTTCTTTTAGTGTTCTCAAGAATTCCGANAGATTACCGGTTCCATTCTAAATATATATATAATATACGTANCGNAAGCGCTGGCANATTACGTTTGAAATTTCAAAGATCAGGCTNACCTTGTCTGNCGAAATCGCGGGTTTTCTCGATTGGTCGACATAATCGATTTGGTCCTTAGAATCAAAAACCTCTTTCGCNGTTTCGAATCCTCCATTTGTCTCACCCTGGTTAAAAATCTCCNCGTCAATTCTCTTNCCNCCCCGATCATGCTTCTCAGNTNCTATCTTTTCACGATATTTGTTGTCGATTTCTTTCAACTTATGGGAATATCGGCCCAAGCCCGGATACACAAAGGCGTGCCCGAAAAGCGCGAAGACGTTGAGCAGCAAGGTAACGAAAACCAGAATATAGACGCTTGTCCTGTCGGGTGGTTGGTACTGATCGAGGTTTTCGTCAACTACCGTCGGATCCTGGCAATCGTTGACGCCGCAAAATTCGTACGGATCTCCGTCCACAATAGAAGAGTTTTCGGGCGGTGTAAGTGGCGTGGTATTGCTCTGCTCGGAACTTCCGCCCGCTGCATATCCGTACAGGACCGCGTAAGAGAGCAAATTACCGATAATCTGTCAAAGATATTCTTCTGCGTGATAATCTGATATATTGTTGGATGCTGCCGGCGGTGGCCCAAGTATAGTCATAGCTGGCACTCGCGTGGTAGCAGAACGACTCCCGTAAATTTCTACTAAAGTAGAAGTAACAATTTTCAAGGCATACGTTTTCGAAATTGCAAGAATTGTCCCCGCGACTATCAAGGCAGATTGACGAATGAGAATGGGCGAAATTAAGGACGTTATTGTATGTTTTCGCCATACAGTTTTCACCCAGTTGTTGTGGCAGCTTCGCCCATGAAAGTGAAAACTTTCTGCTTGACAGAAAAAGCGTAGAAAGTAAATAGTTACACTTAAACAGCTATTGCAGTAGAATTAAAAGCAGTCACAAATGTAGCCAATTGTGCAAGCGTAATAGACGTACATAATATTCCGTTGATTTTTTCGAAAAAGTACAAGTACTCCGATGATACCTACCGAGACGCTCTCCATCATGGCGTAAAATCTGCTTTGGTAATAGTCCACATAGAATCTTTCGTCCTTCTCATCTGAATATTTGGCGGTATTGGTCGCTACTTCCAAGACCAGAATTGTGTAAGCTGGAAGAAATACGGCACGGCCAACGCCGCTTATGACAGCGCCCGCCACCAGGATAGGAAGATCTTTAGTAAAAGACACCAACGATCAGCGTACCTCGCTAGAGCTGAGATTATTATCTCGGCTTACCCTGAGATAAATTAGACAAAGAAAACAACAATATACTCAAGTCGGAGATCACAAGGCTTCCGTTAGCTCCAGCGAACTTGAGGAGTAAAGGACAGCAAAATATACCGAATAAAACCGATGTCACGTAACCGGACGTGAGTGCGATCGCCCCTAAAATGAAGAGAAAAACATACTGAAATTCCATGAGCCATTTTATGTTAAACTTTTACGGGGAATTTCTGGAAGTACCAGTTATTCCCAAACAAAAATGATAAGGATTATGACACCACTGCGACCCATACCAAATACAATGCATACATTCGAAGGTGGTCAAAAGTAGTCATCATTGGCACCCAAGTAGAAGCAAAGTACTAAATTGCTACGCAACTACAAGTATAAGTAACTGTTTTCAAGACATGTCAAAACTGCTGCAAGTAGAAGTATAAATTGAAGGTCTCAAAAGTACTGAAGGAAAAGAAGTAGCTTCGCATGCTAACAGTTATTAGGAAGTGACTACTTTTTTAATTGTAGGGTGGGTCTACGCAATTACCGCAAATGACTACTGAGATCACAACTAGGTATAATTTTTGAAAAGAAACTCGCCTGAGTGGTCTATAGGACAGTGGTTCTCAACCTTTTTGACCTCGCGAACCGGTAAAACTTCGAAACCAATGTTGCGGACCGGGAACCTTAATAAATCAAAATTAATCCTAAATTTAATTACAACAAATGTATGCAATTCAAATGTAATATTGGAAACTTCATTTAATGCTGCCTTTTAAAAATTAGATATTTACGTGCAGCTCTGTTGAAGCTGATGCAAAGCGAAACTCGCGATTGTGGTTGTGATTGTGGTTGAAAACTGTCGTTTGAAAGAAATGCGATTGCGATGTTTACTGTAGCCTGTAGTATTGTACCGCCAAGTGTCGCTTAATTGAGCTGTCGCAATTTAACGAAGTTTGTTGCTTTCACGTATAATGTGTCCAAAACGAGTTGTATAATACTTTTAAACAGTTTCGTACAACACCCCCCCCCCCCTTGCAACGTACGCCAAGTAAACCAAGAGCTCTCCGTTACAACAGAACAACACCATGCAGAACAAACTTCTTAATCAATTTAAAATTTGATGTTTTATTACTCTAATTGATGGACAAACGTTCGAACTTTTCGCATTTTGGAATTGAGATATAACATTCTGATATATTTGGCGGACCGGCAGGAAACTTGCCACGGGCCACCGGTCGAGAACCACTGAGCTAGGGTATATTTTTTCCACTTGATATGACAATTTCAGTCAGAAAGCTTGATGAGAACATAACCCAAAACGACAAAATCCAGAGACAAAAAACAAGTAGTCTTAGTAACAGACTGTCAAGTAGCCTATAGAAGTAGAAGAAGTGTAAAATCATGATTACGATCCGAAAAAGTAGAAGCACGTTGTTACTGACCCCACATGCTTACGTTGCGTATCGCCATACAGCGGATATCCTAAACTTTTAAAAGCGCGACCCAAACCGGAATTTTATCGGCATCTCGCGATCCAAGCCTCACACACCAAAATTAGTGTCTTTCAAATGTTAGTATGCTACGTGTATTCGAAGCTTTAGGGCACTTAATTATGCATCTTAATTTATTCATGCTTACCCCCACCCAATAGCAACCTAACTAAGAGATCTATCGACTACTCGGGACCTATCATCTGGAATGCATTACCACTACATATCCATGAATTGCCTTATAATAGATTCAAAAAAGCCCTACTTGATCACCTCTTGTCGTTACACTAACACTGTTGCCCTACCTGTTGCCCTACCTCGCCCAGACATTGCTTTATTGATCATTTGCCACCATCG
>ATSW01013359.1:0-14850 GCA_000444245.1 Botryllus schlosseri | reverse complement strand
TGTTTTAAACAGCGCCTTGTTGTAAAAATGCACGCTTTAAATTTATTTTTGTTTCAAAAGCAACCCTAATTTACAGCAATAGGCATTTAGGTTCCAGTCAATACCGTGCCACGACACACCAAAAGACGCATGCAATTTCGACCAACACGCGACTTCACGAAGTGTGCTACTAATGAAAGACCTTGGCCTTGGCCAGTCAATTGTCAATAGCTGCGCTGCGTGGGCGTGACTAATTGTCCGGTCCTTACAATCGGAGCCCACAATGCAAATGCCACCCGGACACCCACAGAGCATTAAAGATATGACAATTTGTGTTTGCGTCTCACGAAAGTTTTTCTTTTAGTCTGCTACGTTAGGGATACAACAATATCTTTTGATTATATAACAGACCAGAAGTCACGAATATATAACATATCTAAAGTAATTATAA
Organism: Botryllus schlosseri; assembly: GCA_000444245.1. NCBI lineage: Eukaryota > Metazoa > Chordata > Ascidiacea > Stolidobranchia > Styelidae > Botryllus > Botryllus schlosseri. Next base: position 14,420 of record ATSW01013359.1, on the reverse strand, counting down.
CAAGATAACATACGTTAGAATTATGAGTTACGTGCCCCCCGCTCTACAGGTAAACCTGGCCATCGGGGGCAGAGCGAGAGAGGATTAAAAATTATTATTAATGTAACGCGATTACCAATATTATTGACGAAATGCAGTCTTCAACTTGAAATTATCACCTTATGGGGCCAAATACCAACGTTTTGACTGGGGGACGAATAGCTGTTTTGGTCTTGATTCTAGCTACAACCTACGCTACCATGATATATAAGCCCATGGCTATGGCGGCAGGTCCCAATGTTGAGTAAAGAATTATGAAATAACGATTGACGCATGTTTCAAGTAGAGTCATACGAGCAGAACATAAAATTATGCCTTCAACATCATTCAGGTAATGTACTGCAAGCTGCCGCTACGAGAATCGGCAAAAACGGCTCAGTCCTGATATATATCAGCAACTGTTGATTTTTATTGCTTCGTTGTGGAAACCTAATGTTTTAATTGACGAGTACAAAATTTCAAATGTCTGTCCGGTGTACGTACGTTCTACCTTGGCCTACTGCTCGCCAAGCAGCAACGGTCAAACTGAGTTTGCATAACCAAACATCAATACACAATAAGTTACTAGGTAGAGTAGTGATTAATTATCCTGCTGCGGGGTACTGGCATGTGGAACGTGTTGATAACCTGATATACAGCACGGCGCGTGTACTTACAATCACACGAATGTACGTGACGCAGGCCTACATCGAATATCTATTTACTGTGTGGATACTTCTCACGCAATGACTAGCAAAGCTAATAGGCTATTTCTGACGTAATAATGAGCAATGGCATTTAAAAATCAGACGTTTGAACCTGGTATAATGAATCTTCCTTGTTCAGGAATGTTCAGTTTNTAGNGCAGTGGTTCTCAACCGCCGGTCCGCGACGACATTCCTGCCGGTCCGCGAGGTATATTANAATTTTATACTTCAATTTCAAGATGTAATGTTGAAGGNTTGTCCATTGATAGAATAAATAAAACATCAAATTTTAAAATAATTCAGAAGTTCGTGAGGTGTCATTAGGGCTTGAAACATGTTCGATTTGACTTAAAGATCAAGACNTGTTATTTGACGAGCGACAAGTACANAACAGGTACGAACTGACTCATCGCTAAACAGCGCAGTTTGCGCGATCATTCGTTTTCGATTCATTCATTTTGTGTAGGACCGTAACTTTTCCCAACATTTTTCAATTTATTTTCGCGCTTTGCGCGATTTAATGTCACTAAATGTNTTGCATATTAGGTGCCCTTCTCCGAGATATACGCATGATTTATAGNNATAGGCATTTATGCGTCAGCCATTACCTCGCCACGACCTACCCACCCCTAATGAAGTATAGGCTAACATGGAACTCCGAAGGGTGTGCCAAAAATTCGGCAGCGAGAAAACCGCGATTAAGCTACATAAACTCTCTGCTTACACCGAGTAGAATGAATGTGCTCACAAGTACAGGTGAAAACATCCACCGAACTGTAGGGTCTGGGGGTGAATCCCCCGGAAGTTTGGCTTATCTCCCTGTGGGGGACCAACACCATCGTTTTTGGGGTGGGTTAACGAAGTGCTTTTGCGGCCCGAATTTCCGGATGGCCGGTATAGTTGCGGCAAGGTGTTTTCCTGCGGCACACATTGTATTCGTAGTTGCCAGAGTAGCGTATGCGTCTGATGGAAGTGGGCAATGAGTAAGGTAGCACGACAATGTGTTTGGTTCAACTTGGTGCTTCGTTCAACTTGGTTCGAGTTGGCGCGGTCGGTTAAACCCACGACCTTCGGCGCGAAAGACTGTAAACGACTCTCGGCGGTAGCACGTTTATCTGGATAAGGCAATTTTACCTCGAGTCAGCAGACTGACTACCGTAAAATCACATGGATGCTATCATGAAGATAATTAATTTTACGATCAAAACCCTTTAAATGTCCCTCTCTAGCACCCTATAATTGCAAAAAATCGGTTCCATACTTTACATTTTGGGTTCATTTCAATTTTCGAAGTGCACCAGTCCGCCAGACATTTTTAAAAATTTTACCGGTCCGCGAGGTGAAAAAGGTTGAGAACCACTGGTTTATGTCATAGTCCTTCTACAAATAAAAAGTAATCGTTCTTTCACAAAGAAATCGATTATATATGGGAAGTAGTCGATTACGATTACTTCGGAATTTTTTCGAATGTAATCGAATGCGATTACGATTACTTGAAAATGCTGTAATCGTTGTTGGGCCATGCTATAAGTCGGCAATTAAGGAATGAAAATGAAGAATATAGGCCTGGTGTAAATGACCATAGTAGTCGACAAACACCATGAATATACATCAAAAGCAAACCAACAAACAAACAAACTCTATGAGTGTCGCGACCAAGCTATTGAGATTTATACTGATGGTTCTAAGACGGCTGCAGCGACGGCTTCCGCGATTTAACTTCCATCGCAGTCTATCCGTTTTATTCGGATCTGCCCGAGATTAAATGAGGATTTTCAAGATGAGATGCTAGATATTGCTAATACCCTATCTTGGGTAATCACTCAGTACTAGGGCGATTTTTTTACCTAAAAACGGAAGATTTTGACCTAAAAAACAAAATATTGAAATTTTCTGACCTTAGAAATTAATTTTGACCAAATTTTGACCTAACGTATGCAAATTAGGTATTATCCCACATAATGTTAGAATTAGAAAAACTTCACTTTAATGAGATCTGACCCTATGGAGAATTCCAGTTGTCACGCATTATGGTATAAATATTTTAAATCTGTTGTAGTACAACGAAAGATACTTTCCTACATTCTCGGGTAGATATTGCCTGTCCTTATACTACTACTTATTATCTAGCTTGCCAAAAATGGAGAAAGAACGTTCAACAGTAAATAATAGGCTTAACGTCTCTTACGATAACTTTGTGCCAATGTTTGCAGGTAATGCACAGATTCCGCGTGATACCGTGAGTAGGTCCGACGTAGCTCCGAATATCACAGCATCGAAACTCGAATGCTCGCGGCACTCTCGATGGTCTCCAACGCAACGAGGAGTTACTTNTGTCAATGATGAGGGAGATGATATCNGCTCNAAGACTTCCAAGCATTCGACTGTGGAAGTTTACTNGTAACCCTTTGGATTTTCCGAAATGGGAAGCATCGTTTGAGGCGTTGGTAGAGTCCAGAGTTCAAAATACTANCNANAAAATGAATTTGTTACGGCAATATTTAGGTGACGGTCCCTNGAAGGTTGTCGATGGTTACTTCCTGAATNATACCGAGGNATCGTACTTCGCTGCAAAGANAGAGCTGAAGCTCAGATACGGTGGNAGCACGTCGATTGGAAGCGCCTTCATCAATGAACTGAAAGCGTGGAANNNCGTCAAAAGTAAGCANGANCTTCGNGANTTTTCTGANTTNCTGTTGCAAGTTTCAGCCAACAAGGANCGAAATACGGACTTGAAAACACTGGACTATGCGTCTTGTCAAATACCGGCTGTGGTCAACAAACTCCCGCTGTATTTGAAGAACCGATGGATGGACGAAGTTCATAAATACAAACGGGCTACTGGTAACGACGATAGCTACCCGACATTTGTTAAAATTGTCAGATTTATTAAGGACCAATCCGAAATCAAGAATCAGCCTGAATTTGAAGTACAAGACAGCTGAAACATTGAGAGCAAACCGAAACCGAAAGCAACTTCTTTCGCGTTCAAAGTAGAGAAGGCAAGTTGTTTGCATTGTGAAGGAGATCATCACATTGCTGACTGCACTGAATTGCAAGGTAAACCCATGGCGGAGCGTAAAAAGGTATTTTATGCTCTTTATCTGTGTTTCGGCTGTGGCAACAAAACTGGTAAAACTCGCATTTTAAGATCCTGTACCAAGCGAGCAAAATGTTCCAAATGTGACAAAAGGCATCCTACATGCCTTCATCTTGATACNGATCATGAAAAGGAAGTTAGTACCTCAACTTCTCTATGTACGCAGATATGCGATTCAAATGGNAGAGGAATAAGCAGCGCGCTCATTGTACCTGTTTGGGTTAGATCAAAACATAATGCGAGATGTGAAGTACTTTGTGTATTGCGTCCTTGACGACCATTCCAACTCCAGTTTTATCTCAGACGAACTGTTTGATAAGCTTGACCTAGATGGAANGGATACAGCGATATCGTTGACAACTCTTGCCGGNAGAGACATCAACACGCCTTGCAAGAAAGTCAAGGATTTGGAGATCTTGAGCTANGACAAGAAAGAAANAGTTGATGTGGCGACACTTTTCACNGAAAAGGAGATTCCAGTCTGTCGCACCCAGATTCCCAACCGTAAAATCTGCAAGGAGTGGGTACATCTCAGAGGTATCTGATCAGCTTGTCCCGTACGACTCTAAGTTAGATGTTTCAGTATTGCTCGGCACAGATGTACCGAAAGCATTGCGGCCGAGAGACGTCGTGGCTGGAGGGGACAATGAACCATATGGCGTGCGTACCATATTAGGTTGGGGAGTTGTAGGTCCAATGTGTCTGGACGTTGCTAAGGATTCCGTCATTTGTCACAAAACGTTAATTCGACCTACGGCCCTAGATGACAAGCTTGTGTTCGGTTCGAAATGTAAAGAAGTATTACCACCTCAATCAGTAGGGACCATGTTTGAGATTGAATTTGCGGAACACAATGGTAAGCATATTCAAATGTCCATAGAAGACCGTAGGTTTGTCGAAATTCTCAAAGAAGGCACATTTCAAAGATGCGATGGTCATTTGGAAATGCCTTTACCCTTGAAAAGTAGTACGGCAACGATACCGAATAACAAGCCGCTAGCTGTAAAACGAATCGGTCAACTTAGAAAGCGCCCTCTGAAAGATGAAAAGTATTCCGCAGACTATGTGACCTTCATGGAAAATGTCATTAACAATTGGGCTGAGGCAGTGCCAGAAACTGATCGAAATATCGCAAATGGCAAAGTGAATTACATACCACACTTGTGAGTTTATCACCCGCATAAACCGGATAAAATCAGAGTCGTATTCGATTGTTCTGCTCCATATTGCTCAATTTCCCTGAATGATGTTTTGTTGTCTGGTCCGACACTACTGAATGAGATGCTTGGAGTTCTTTGCAGGTTTCGGAAAGGACATGTGGCTTTGTGCACAGATATGCTATGTTTCATCAGTTCATTGTATCTCATCCATATCGGAATTTTCTGAGATTTCTCTGGTTCCAAGACCACGACATCAAGAATGGACCGCTGGTGGAATACCGGATGAAAGTTCATTTGTTTGGAGCAAAAAGTTCACCAGGCAGTGCAAACTTTGGATTGAAGCGGGCGGCTGATGACGGAGAAAATCAGTTTGGTCCCGAAGCTGTTGATTTCATACGCGATGACTTCTATATGGACGACGGTATTACTTCGAAAGACTCGGTTGAAGAAATCATGGGCTTGGTTAAAAGCAGCAAAGCACTGTGCGCTAATTTCAAGTTACGACTTTGCAAATTAGTTTGGAATAGCGCCGAGGTAATGAATTCTATTCCAACGGAAGATAGAGCGACTGGGTATCGCGAAATAAACCTATGTGATGATATCGTGCCTAACACTCGAACATTGGGGCTAATTTGGGATGTTAAGAATGATTGTTTCAGATTCAACATCAAATTGTCCGATCGTGCGGTGAGCAGGCGTTCAATCTTATCCTTCGTCAACTCCGTATCTGATCCGTTGGGTTTCATATCACCAGTGGTGCTGGAAGGAAAACTCATTCTGCAACCTCTTTGCAAAGCTGGGACGGACTGGGATGATGAAGTGCCCGATGAGCTGAAGCGCCGATGGATTGCTTGGTGTTCAACGTTATCCTCGATAGAGTCTTTGCGCATTGACCGCTGTTTCAAGCCGCCGAGTTTCGGTAAGATCGTGTAATACGTTGAATATCATCATTTTTCGGACAGCAGCACGTATGCTTATGGCCAATGCTCTTACGTACGCTTGGTCAACGAAAGGGGAGATGCCCGTGTTTCGTTGGTAATTGCCAAGGCCAGAGTTGCCCCTTTGAAGCGACAGGTTTCTATACCGCGTTTGGAGTTGAACGCTGCTGTGGTTTCTGCTCGGATGAGTAAGTTCCTGAGAAATGAATTGAAGTTCGAAACGGTGAACGAGTATTTCTGGGTTGATAGCATGGTTGTCTTGGGCTATATCCGAAATTAGTCAAAACGTGTCAATGTGTTTGTTGCTAACAGGGTGCAAACTATTCATGACCTCACCGAACCTAGCTCGTGGCATCATATCAGCTCCGCGATGAGCCCCAGCGACGATGCGAGTCGTGGTATCAATGGCAAAGACCTCACAGATGATTGTCGTTGGCTGAAAGGTCCCGAATATTTGTGGAAATCAGGACCAATTGTTGCTAGTGATCACGACTATACGCCAACCGAACGAGATGCATTGGAAGTTGATGTTGAAATGCGAAAAGCGACTGCGTTTCTGGTCAAAACGGACGCGGAAGTTAGTGGTCTCCCATTCATCGATATTAAACGGTTGGAGTCCATTTCGGAATGGGAAAGAACGGTGAAAGCGGTAGCCAACTACCTCAGGTACATAAACATATTGAGAAAACAACCCTCCACTTTGTCCAGCGAGTTAATGATGATTTCTGAAAAATAATTATCCGTTCTCTCCAGAGAGAAGTGTTTTCACAGGAGATCAACGCCTTAAAAGAACATGGCGCTAAAAATCTTTCGGCGGGAAAGAAACCAACAGGTGGAAGTTTGACAAACTTGAATCCTTTCCTCGACGCTGACGGGATACTACGCGTTGGTGGCCGTATTGGAAACTCGAGTCAAGATTTCGATGTGAAGCATCCTATAATAATGCCACGACAGTCCCTTCTGACACGACGGCTGGTTCAAGGTGTAAATCACAGGGGTAGGTACACATTACACAACCTTGAACTCAGTTAGACAACGTGGCTTTTGGATCGTTCGAGGTCCATCAGTTGTATCAGAGGTGATACCTAATTGCGTGGTNTGTAAGAAACTCANGGCAAAGATGCAGAACCAACAGATGGCCGACCTCCCGCCAGATCGACTAANAGNAGAGGCANCATTCACCTTCTCCGGCTGTGATATGTCTTTNGAACATACTACATCAAAGAACGGAGGTCAACNATGAAAAGGTATTGTGTCGTTTTCACTTGCATGTCTTCANGAGCAGTTCNNCTGGANCCACTGAATAGGCCTACTTTAACCANGNATTCGTTCATAAACGCTTTGAGAAGGTTCATCTGTCGGNGAGGAGTAATCAANCAATTGCNNTGTGACTGTGGAACCAACTTCGTCGGCGCGAGCAACGAGCTTNAAAGAGAATTGAAGACGATGAATCAGCAAAGAATAAGTGAATTTCTGTTGTCGAAAAATTGTGATTATTTCGAGTTCAAGTTTACGATACCNNATGCCAGCCACATGTCTGGATATGTCGAACGTCAAATTAGAACGATAAAATCGGCCCTTGACCCATTGCTGAATAACTTCGGTCACATGCTCTGTGACGAGTCCTTCAGAACGTTCCTTTGTCAAGTTGAATGTATCGTTAACTCGCGACCAATAGATGTTTCAAGCATTAATTACCTATCTGCTCCCGAACCTTTGACTCCGAATCACATATTGACTTTGAAATCCAAAATTGTTCTGCCTCCNCCTGGNGTNTTTCAAAANGATNANTTTTATTTGAGACGCAGGNGGCGCCGAGNCCANTNTATGNCCAACGAATTTTGGAATNGGTGGAGAAAAGAGTACGTTCAATCTCTGCAACGGCNACAAAAGTGNANACNCGNCGTGCGGAATNTGGAATCTGAAAGTCGGTGATGTCGTCTTGCTGTCGGAAGAAAATCTGCCACGAAATCGCGGGAAACTGGGAAGAATCGACTCCGTTTATCCTTCAGATGATGGGTTGGTGCGGAAAGCAAGGATACTCGTTGGGCGAAGAGACTCTAATGGAAAGCCGACTTATCTGGAAAGGCCAATACACAAACTCATCTTACTAGTTGAGTCGCACTCTCAGTCGGTTAAAACAGAACAGTAGTAGTTCTATTGAAATGAATTGTCTAAATCTCGCTTAGTTGGTATGGTGAAAATGGTTATATTCTTTGCGAATTCTGTATGCTTATCGTACGTATGCGTTTATTTGATTCTTAGTGTAGTATGTATTTGTGAGTCGATCCCCGACGATGGGAGCCTTTGTTGAATTTATTTGTTCGCGAAACCACAATTTTTACAAATTGAAGCTTCGGAGGAGCCATGTTACTGCAGTATTCTGCAGTGTGTAGTAATTATCAGTAATTGATTAGGCGCCGCAAGTGTTGTTCTCTATATATGTTGATTGGGAGCCGCGTCTAGTTTATTCGGTTCTGTCGTTAGTACTATGTGTTAGCTACGTTGAGTTGGTACGCTGTTAGTTGTCATTTGTTTCCTATGTGGTCTCTAGTTACTCACATGTGTGTCTATTGTTTAGGCGTGTCCGCCATAACCGCATGCGACCACTATTTTAAAACCTAATTCCACGACTAATGTTATCTGCTGTATTTGCATTCATTTGTTACGTCGTTTCTTCGAATATATCATTTCCACATTCATCGACGGATAATCGTTTGTCATTATCGGTCGTGGGATTTGATTTCAATTAAAAGTGGCATCAATAACTCTCCTTATCGTTAGGAGCAGTTACAGATCCAATTGTGCTCGTGATATTGCAACAATTCAATGTTTCAGTATTATTCTCAATGTTTCTGTATTATTCACGAAGACTAACTGAGTGTGCAATTGTCACTGCAACTAAGACGTTGCCATTTTGGATAATACCTCACTTTAGGATCGTTTTTGATCTGCCTATAGGAATTAGCCATTCACTGGAGCTGTAAATCGGGATTCCTAACTCATCCAGTAATCCATGGTAACAGAATCATGCCAATGTCAGTATCATGGCAATGCACAAAGCTACCGGAAGTAGGCGTACGGAGAAAAGCATGTTTCTCCCGATCGAAAGTGAGATAGGCTACCTTCTTCACCTTGCCAAGTAATCTTTTCTCACTACGTAAGGATGGTAAAAGTTCTGAAGATTTCTATTCCAAGTCCCAAAGCTTATGTCAGATCAATAACTCGCGTTGATGGACTACTCTACGTTCTGAATCATCTTCGATTTCAAAATCTTCATCATTAGCCTGCTATCCCTAAGATCTTCATCTTGATCAAAATTTTCCAGCATATAGGAGTTTACGATTACACTAGCTAAGCTGAATGGGCTGGACCTATAACTTATAGTAAATATACTGCTTATTTTTCTTGGCATATGCTGCAGTTTGCATCAAATATGTGTGTGAAATATCCTCAGATGATTGCATTCTCTAACTAAAAATGGGTGAAAAAATCGGCCTGTCGATGCCAGTACCTCTTTTCTTACTAATTTGAGTGAGGCCTTGGCTATATAACTTATTACATGATAAAAGTGTGGATTTTTATATGGCATGCAAAAGTAATATGGATAAATGTGTGAAAATTTGCATATTTTGGGCATATATCGTAGAGTAAAAACTTGACGTGATAGAAGAAAACCAGCGGCATTTTTGGACTCAGCACGCCCAAATTGGCCTAAATCAAGTGCAAAATCAAAGTCAACAAATTTTTCGTTCAAAATTGTTGGCCATTGTTATTGATGTTACAGTCATTGAAGGTTTTTATATTCTCCTTTTACACACCGTGATGACAGGTGAGGCACTGTCGCAATTCCCTCTCCTGACCAAACGTCACTGGTTCTGATATCCTTCGTCAATTTGCGCCGGGACAATATTCCTTTTCGTTAATTGCGATCTGCCGAATAATTTCGCTGGACGCGATTCTAAAGTGCAAACTGACTAACTTTGATCCGTTGAGTGAAAAGAAGTAAGAGCGTAACAACCACACAGAAGTTATAGCAGTGTAACCGCACCACGAATTATAGTCTTGTAGAGAGAGAGAGATAGAGAGTCTTTATTTTCATCCAACCAAAATACGTAACACACAGCAGTGATGGTGGTACAGAAAATATGCATGCGAAGTATTCGGTATTAGATAGGAATGATCGATAAGACCGGGAAGGTCATCTAGTCTGATCACACCAGCATCAAACAGGTACACGTGACTCTGAACAGCCTGGCTGTAAAAAATGTTAGTTAAAGAAGGAAAATAAAAGAAAAATTGAATGATGGTAGCAAATGATCAATAAAGCAATGTCTGGGCGAGGTAGGGCAACATTGTTAGTATAACGACTAGAGGTGATCAAGTAGGTCTTTTTGAACCTATTATAAGGCAATTCACGGATATGTGGTGGTTATGTATTCCAGATGATAGGTCCCGAGTAGTCGATAGATCTCTCGGTTAGTTTGCTATTGGGTGGGGGTAAGTAGACATTTCCTTATGACGAGNATCTCGTGTAATGGGAGTGGAAATTTTTAGCAGGTATGAAAAAGTCATCAAACACAGGAGGCAAACTATTGAAAAAGTATTTATGAATGACTTTTGAAACTTCAAAGCGATAGAGTTCCTCGGAACTTGCAAAATTGGATGCTTACGGTAGTAAGGCGATAGTTTGGTACGTAGAGGTACAGATGAGGTCAGCCTTATTGTATTGTATTCTTAGAACATCTCAACATGCTTTTAGATAATTACCCTACTGGTTCCGCATCGCTGCAGTTAACATACCTGGACTCATCCGCGGTCTACGAAGGAGTCTGCCACAATACGTTGCTTCTGCAACAGCACTATGCATCATGGGATCAGGAGTAGGCATACGAAATAACCGAAAACGAACCTCGATATAAATTTCACTTGTTCCTGATTCCCCCCTCTTCCGCTCACGGACGTCGCCTGATAAATATCATTATGTTTCGTATACGATCTGGACACATTCGCCTTGTACTTTCGTGCAAAATTAGAATAGTATTCGCAATTGATAGTGAATGTAAGTATAGTGCGTGTATGGAACAATCTTACAGTTTCTATGAGATTGTATGACCGACTAGACCACTGGTTCCCAGCCTTTTTTATCTTCGCGGCCCCCGTTTGGATCGTCACGGACTCCCGAAGACCTCCGAGGTTTTAGTTCGAATTTTGCTCAATTAGTTAGTGATAAACTGCAACAAAATGACTTGAACAAAATATCATACTTTTTATGTAGAAATTGGGAAGTCCTTTATTATTTAACATGGAATTCTGTAGCTGCATTTCTNGAAATACCCGGTCATGTCGATTTGATATGAACGAGAGCAGAAAATCCTTTTCTACAAAGATAGCTAGGTGTTGGCAAGTGTAAAGAAAACGCGTAACGTTTCCGACGGCACCTTTGGTTAGGATCGCAACATATATGGCATTGAAGTTGAGAAACATATTTTTAATGAACCAGAAAGGGGCTGAATAGCGAAATAAAGCAGGCTGAGGACCATTTTTTGTTTTTTTCTTAGTCATCTGTCCACATCTTCGACATTAATGGTCATTACACACCCGATCAACCGATATTGCCTATTATTGATCCTGCGATGGCAACTTATAGTACGACCCACTTTCGTTACAGACTTCATGCAACACACCGTTGATGAAGATTGGATAGCGAGTAGGAGCCTAGATAAACCAACAACACACCGGAAGGGATTCTGGAGTCGACCTCGGTCGAGCCCAAGTCATTCGAGCCATCCATTTGTGTTGCAGTGATGCAGCGTACCACTTCGCTAATCGTCACTCGGATTACTCGAAGTGCCATAGGGTGCCGCGAACTATTTTTCCCTTTGAGAAGGTTCCATGAGGTCGAAAACGTTGGGACCCACTGGATTAGTGGCTGGAGCTCGAGATTTTGTGAACGTGAGGTTCACGTTCACGTTCGCGTTCTGTGTGTGAACCTCAGATATCTAGAGGTTAACGTTTACAAACGAACCTTAGTAGTTTCTGCACTGTGAAGCTTTTTCATATATTACAATTTTTCACGTCATTATAACGTCTTTAGTTGAATTTATTTGCATTTGAACTTCGGGCCACCCTATGCATGGTGATAGCAGCAGAAAAATATTCAGCACTAAAAAAGCATGCACCATGCAAGTCTCAAAAAGTTTACTTGCTTTGTTACAACAGTTTTCTCGAAATATCCAGCTTTCCGTTTTTGTGAATATATAGTGTGACTTACAGTCACAGAACACCAAGAGCGAAATTCTCTACATGTAGGTAGCCAGAGAATAATTCTTATTAAACCAATCAATGAAATTGATATGAAGAATACATCGCTCCTACGGAATCCATCTTGATTTGGTATGTTTAATTTAGCGTAAAAATCAAATCCGTGCGGTTTGGTTATTGGCTACTGTATAATTTGTTAATTGGGTAATATCGGTAGCAAGTATAGAAACCTGTTGTTCACTCTATATACTGAATATCAATGTAGCAATAGTCAGACGTCTAATGCATTTCCAGTCTGCCTATATACCGCTAAGGCGTAAGTTTAAAGTCCCTTGCAAGTCCTCGTCGAAATTGTTGACAAAGCGACGGTAGATAATGATTTTATGGGATTATTATATTATTTGATTGACCCACACTGTTAGAAATATTAGTAACTTTACCCCTATTAAACCGGTAAACCAGTAAACCAACGCTCTCGTAACGATACTTACCAGTATGGTAAGGGTTAGAGCATGAGAACGTCAGATGGCGCTCGTCAGTCAATCACTTGTTTTCAACATTATGTCAACAAACGTCAGATGGGGCTCGTGAGCAGGTCATGGTGACTTGACTCGCCGCCTTCAATATACGGTCAGACTTGAACTATATAGAGCAGTGTCTCCAAAACTTTTTTGAGCTACCGCCCCCCTGGACAACGAATGAAGTGCCACCGCCCCCCGACACCCCTCTCACCACGCCTGATCATAAAACGAAAGTTGTTCTGCATTTAATACAGCTAATAATGAGACGAATGAAACTGGCGTATCATTATCTTCATTCTCGTCATATTGGGTTTGAGTTCACTTCATGGAGGCCTACGGGCAGTTGGTTTCTGCTGTAAGTCAGGAACGTGGTCACGCCGCAGAGAACATGCTCTATCAAATATGAGCGGGGAAGGGCAATGACGAAAAAGCCAACCCGACTCCAGGGAGAGTGTTTATTTTTTATTCAATTGTGTATCCAGAACGATTGATTGGAGATATTGAACTTTTGGTTGAACTCAAAATTGTTCTATACACTACAACTATGGTCACCATATTTTAGGAATCTGAAAAGAGGACGCTATTTCAAAGCTTTCAGACTTACAATACTGATTTAAAATTCGGAAAAAATGGTAACTTTTTCCGAGTTAGCGGCTGGTTGACTAAAAAAATGATTTTTCTGGCTCACGTCCTAAAAAATCCGCCAGACCGTGCGCTGATTTCCTTTATATGAGTCCAATTACCACGTACATTTAACCAAAATTTGTAAAAAATAGGACACATTCTCAACAAAGAGCACATTTTGACGTCCTCCGAGAACACTTTCAAAAAAGGCAAAAAAGAGGACAAATCCTCTTAAAAAAGGACGTATGGTAACCCTATAACTACAATGTAAACAGCTGCTCAAACATTTCATGCCTGGAAACTACACAGAATGGATTGATTATCCGGTGAGGAATTTCTAATTGGATCCTGGAACCAAATCACCACCCTCGTGTAATTTTGTGAGATGAATGATTCATGTTTTTCCATCAAATCAGGCATTAGAGCTGGAACGGTAGCTCAAAGCAGTGCCATGTTCACCTTTATCAGGTTTCATCTTTACTAAGAACGGATATATTCTACCCTTAAATTTTGAGAAATACAACCGTCAAGTATGAGTGATCTCGTTTCTCGCAACCAGAACGCCGTGTCGTAGGCCACGGTGACAGCGCTATGGAAAATTAACGATCGTTTGAAACAGATAATAAAATCACAAAAGACAGTTTCTCAAAGCCATCACATCTTGCAGTGAGCAATAACTGCTCAAATATACTTCGTAGTTCTCTAAGCAGCACACAATGAACCTCGCTTTTCGGAGATGCTGCCGACTGCCAAATTAGTCTATTGATGAGCAGGAATAACATTGGCAAGTAACAATGGACTTTTCCGGCACAGCTGAATAAATAGACGGCGACCCTGAATTGCCTTTACTGAATCTATTTTGCATTTTTACTGATGACCTAGCTGCTTTATTAATCAGTCGTTTCAACACTATACGCAGCAGTTGCCTTCTAAACCTACACCGCCCGCATTTGCTCTCAGCGCCACCTTACCGCCCAATTTTTTAGCCAGCGCCCCCCAATCGCCCATTTCGTGGCCAGCGCCCCCTTCACGCTGGCGAACGCCCCCAGGGGGGCGCTGGCGCCCACTTTGGGAACCACTGATATAGA
>ATSW01013357.1:0-28566 GCA_000444245.1 Botryllus schlosseri | reverse complement strand
AGTCGAGTCAAGTCAAGTCAAGTCACGAGTCAAGTCACAATTCAAGTCAAATTGAATTTTCGAAGTATGAGTGATGATTCAAAGTCATTATATTTTGCTAGCTGTGTGAAAGACAGATTAATTAATCATTTATCTTAATCGAATAACGAATATCTCGTTAAATATGCATGCAAAAGACCGTATAACCCTCACGCACACGTAGAACTGCTAATAAAGTACGTGAGTAACTGTACAGCTCCATACTACAGTCAGTTCTTATCAGTCAAAATATAGGACCTAATACGAAGCTTCGAGAAGTTGAAACAAATTGATATGGTACAATAGCCTACACTACTTATCATCTACACTTCCATGAGAATATAAACGCACCCAGTATATTCGTTCGATTTAAATCATACAAGAGAATTGGTAAATGTAAGCACTGGGCAACGTAAGCATTGGGCCGTCTAAGAAACAGAGACACATTGATATTTAGAATAATTTTCTACATTGCGGTCAATTTATTTGTGATCGAACAATGGAGGAACCTTGTAACGTACAATCAGTGAATGACTGGTGGTTCTCACAAGTGACACCGGCGTATCTCGAACAATCCGAACATCCACAAGATTTATCCAGTGATTTATTCGACACCGCTTACTTAATGACTTGAAATTGACTTGTAAATTTTGCTACGAGTCACGAGTCAATGCACATTTTTGAAGCTCCGAGTCAAGTCAAGCCAAGTCATTTTTCCAAAGTGACTCGAGTCAAGTCAAGTCATACGAAAAAGTTGACTCGAGTCTGACTCGAGTCAAGTCATGACTCGAGTCATCCCAACACTGGTATTTTATAAGGACGGCGTTGCGATCTCGAACCGTAACTTCCCTTGTGTACGCCACTGCACGCGATGTACTACCACATCAGTCGGAATTCGACTACTGATCGGACCTAATTACCTGCAACCAACGACAGGCAGGACGGGCGTCATCGCAAATCATATGTCTGAATCGAGTGCGAAATGTGCATCTTGACCTCCAGGGAACCCATGAAACAGGCTCGGAGAACCCCAAGTGTTCCATGGAACACATGTTAAGAGCCAAAGAACCACATGGAACTTGATTTATTTACGGTGTTTGGGAAAGTCCTGGGTGCGGTAATTACAGTACCAGATGCTCTACACCAGCGGGGTCACCAACACGCGGCCCGTGATGTCATATTTTGCGGCCCGCGACCCGATTTCAGAAGAACGATTATAAAGCATTTTGAAATGCTGAAATTGCTTTCAGTTTAAAAAGATTGTTGTTCTTGTTCAAAATAAGCTATTCTGCTGTGCCCAGAACCACTATTACTCACTACTAGCTGATACGGCTTCGGCGGTGGTAATATCATTACTTGGAAGATATGAATGGGCAATGGGCATATTGCCTTGTCGTGCAATGGCCCAGACACTGCCAAGACCGATAGACGCTTGGAAAATATCAAGCCTTACGACTTACGAGGATATAGTTTTCCAGCGAATACTGTGGTTATAGCTAACCCCAATATCGATTCTTCAGTCGCTGCGAAATATTATCAGGTATCGCGCGCAGCTCATTGTTTAAAATTGAATGAAAGTAATGATCGTGATGGTTTTGTTAATAAAATATTATTTATTTCGGGGTAACTATATGCCCGTCGTCCATGTCAGAAAGCACAGCGTTGCACTGACGTACAGTTTTAAAAAAACTGGTGTTCAACTGTGTGGCCTGTTTTTATCTCGATATCGAATTCATGCGGCCCGCGACTCTACGAAATTTGAAATGTGGCCCGCGAACCGTTTTGAGTTGGCGACCCCTTCTTTGAACATACCCATGCATAACGAGAACGCCTAAATTTGCATAAAAACTGAAATATCTCAACTCTTTGTGCCGAATCGCAACAAGGCCGTTTGCAAATACCTCTGCCTCCACAAAAAAAAACTTTCTAGGCACAAAACGTTCTGTTCAACAATCTTATCTACCCGTGCAATATCGAATATGCTGGCACCATGTTCCGGGAATTTCATTAAATATAATTATTATTAGTGTCAGGAAATTACCACATTAGGATATTACCGCATTGATAAAGCTTAAAGGAAGCATCCAGAATTATCAATCTCTGCTGTCGACATATGGAAGTTACGACCCGCTTTGAAAACGATAGTTTTCATCGCTATACTGAATAGCATAGTGTTACTCTTGACGACCATGCCTACGAAGCAACGCAGCACACAAACGAATGCATTTCGACTACGTAACAACCACGCCGCGCCCCTACAACTGTTACAAACTTGGACGACCAGATAATTCTTGTTGTCTAATTTAGACTAATTGGAGTGATATGCCGGTAATTTAATCACGATCTGATTGAGGAAGTATTTTATTGCTCTAATTTTTATTCTAATGTAAGAGCTGTATAGTGCGAACCGAAGCAATCTTGCTGTACAGACAATTGCTATTTCCATGCTTATGAGAATGTGCTCTAACTTGATACGAACTGAACTTCATTCGATTTTCAAGTTATTCGCGAATTCAGTACTTCTAATTCTAATCCAATTCGGAAATAACTAACTCTAACCACAATCACCCGTTCTGAGAAATAACATAATTTTTAATCGCAGCATTAGTGAAATTACCAAGAAAAAAATAAAAGCCAAGCGCCGTCCCGAACGGGACAGAAGCAGCAAGGAGATGGCAATACTCGCGAATATGATTTTAGGCAAAATATCACGAAGCGACAACGAAACTGGTGTAACAAACTGTCGGAGAACTGCGACGCATTCGAGAGAGTATATACAACGATTTAAGAAAAAAAGAACGCACAAATTTCAACCACTCGCACTGAGTAAGAACTAGAAATAAAATGCTCGCTGCACAATACGGCACGGTTAGAAAACTGATTAAAAAACAAAACCTCATCCCCGAACGGTAAATGAAACAATCTTCAAACAACGCAGTTCCAAAGGAATTTGCTCAATTCTGCACACCAATCGCTGGCATCGACCCACGACATATACATCATACAACTAGTTGCACACAGCAGGCCGAGACTTTGAGTTTAGTCGGCACATTGAGAGACGAATTTTCAATAGATTTTCCATATTCCAAACCAGAGATTTCACCTCTATTTCCACGAATATTTTTGCCGTCCTTCACATGCGTTAGTAAGGGCCAAATTTAGTCAGATTTTCGCACCGCAACCAGAATAGAGAACCGTGAACTGCCAAAGGCCGAGAATACCAGCTGTACCAAGAAATTGTCCATGACAGGACGGACTGGAAATACTCGCCACACGAGAACCGAATCAGTTCCAGTAAGATATCGGCTCAAAGTCACCCATAAGAAAGTATAAAAATATCGGTAATAAACCGTGTTAACAACGTAAAACAAGCAAGCGAATTAAACACCGCGCATGATATTACATTAAGCAGACCAAATCCAACAGCGTCAGACACGCAATACCAAATCATGCCCGGCGTCAATAAGCACATTGCAATTGACAACGAATCCGTAAAAATAACATCCGAGCACTAGAAGGTAGTAGGTAGGTACAAGGTACACTCAATCTCATTAACTGTGCTAGTACCGTAACCATTAAGCAAATAATACTCGACAAAAAACTATAGGCGGCAAACCAGAAAAAAGGAGTAGTAATACGCGAAGAACCGCGGTAGAAATAAAGTTTGTACAGTTGCACGCACGCGCGCACAATATCAATTATCGAATACAAAATAGCAACAAGAAAAACGGGCCCTATTGCGCCCGGAAGTTGGTATTTGATCAGAGAACGAAACGGAATATAAACGCGAGTTATAAAAAAAATGGAGTCGAATACAGCATATCATCGAAACGCTTTGCATGCGGGCGTCTCGGTGAGACATGACTACCTTTGTGAGGTGTTGCCGACAGATTTTATGTACTGGACCTGTAAATTTGGCACGGTGGTCATTATTCACGATGAATCTCAACGCGGAAGCCGGAACGCGGATTTCGAGCGATACGTTCAACACCCCGAATCGCTAAATGCAGGGGTTCTTAACTAGCTCCAAGGAGTCCCTAAAAGAACTGAAGTTCACCTACGACACTAAATTGTCCTTAATCTATAAGATCTTTCCTTATTACCGAGGCACAATAGCCACTCGGACGATACCAGCACTAATAATTACACCCCAACTGGAAATAAGGCCATTACTGAGCTGGGCTGAAGTGATGACCTTGAAAAAAATTAGGCACCCCTGGTGTAACGGAACAATGGCTATCCCCACATTTTGCTAATTCAAGTTTGACCATCGAAATCTAGGGTAATAACACGCCGTCAATCAGTCGTTTGATGGTACACCATTGTATAGGGGGAAGAGACAGTGGCGAGATCGAGTAGCCCAAGATAAAAACACCAAATCCCACGTCCCAGACATGCCACACATCGAAAACCACGCTCCGGACAACCACCTTCGGCATTTGATCATATAGTCCAGGACTCAAAACAGACCCTGGCCCCAAAGCCATCCCTTACAGTGGCATCCCCTGCCTCATTGCAGCTTCACCCTCGTGTATCGCCATCAAGCTTTCCTGGTCCTGTATCAACCTCTGCCGCCCGTCACCATCATCCATATCATCGTCGCCTTGCCGGGGCATTGATTTCATCCTATCGTCCAACACCGGCGCGCTGGTCCGACCAGACCGGCTTGGCATATACTCAGACCTGTCAATTAAAGGCCGTTGCTCTACACCACGATCCCAGCCCCGGTCGTAATCAGGATGTGTCCCGGTCATAGCCGGTAATAGATTTGAGGCAGAGAAATCTTCATCATACCGGACCGGTGGTCCAGGGTATACAGTCTCGTACCTGGGGCCTTGAGGGTTTGGAACCTGATAAAAAACTTGTTGCGGGTGACCCTGAGCTCGTGGGTGATTTTGGGGCAGCCCAGCCCCGTAGGCGTTAGCATTGCTACTCGTGCTCGACAAATTACTGTGCATTTCGTCAGGCTGTCCCGGGGCCTGGTCGTACCCCTGTAAGTTAATGTAGGCCCTCTCTCTGTCCATTTCGTTTTGGTACATTCTCTGCTGCATGGGACGTGGCGATGGCGCAAGCATGACCGGGTAGCCCTGGTGGGACATGGCGTCCAAGGGGTGGCGGTAGCCTTCCTCGAGACCCTTGCCGTAGGACATCTGGTCGCTTCCCTCCGTGCTGCTGAGGTGGGAGAATTTCTTGCCCGGGTCGTAGTAGTACGGGGTGCTCGGGTCGCCGTGGTACCTGAGCCCGTGCGCGTCCGGGTGGTTCTGGTAGACGACCCGGTTGGGATTGCCGCCGGCCATCACGTCGATTTGGCCTGAAATACGAGAGAAGTTCAGCGTTAAAGCTGGGGTCGACAACCTACCATGCTCTGCAGGCTGATTCAGAAACCAAATTTTCATCGCATGCCAGTCTTGAAATAACTCAAAAATTTATTACAGCTAATATGCCATAACAATTTTTTCAACTTTTTAGCACAAGCCCCAAAATGGCAGCGTAAACATCCTAATATTTACTGTACTTATTCAGTATCCTGAATAAAGAGTTCGTGACTGAAAGAAGATCACTTTCGCCAATGGCGCCTCATTGACACATGGACTATACCAGTTGTTATCAAAAGTGGTCGATATGTCCCCTGAGGGGGCCAATTTTGAGAGACGGGGGCAAAAAAAATTGTTCAAGTAGAAGTATGGTAAAACTACTTGAGCAAGTGGATACAACCTACTTGAAAACTACGGAAAAGTAGAATGATAGGGTAGTATAGACGCCAATGTAGTTCAATAGTTTATAGTTGCAGTTTCAACATTGGCCTTTACCGGAACCCTCAAAACTAGTCCGCAGACTCCTACTAAAGAACCTCTGTGCCTTAAGGTCAGCAAAGGGTGCCCGGAAAGGGAGTAACACACATCTAATTTTTAAAATTGTATTACTCGAGTGGGTTCCGCTTACTGACACGGTTTACTCCACTCTACTGGAGTACCAAAAATTACAGCTTTTACATCCTCTGGTTACGTCATCAGACTTTCTCAGTACTAGGGATGCGCACAGCACAGCGATTCGCACAACAAAGTTACCATTTGATGAAAAAAAGACATAATTCAGTCGCAGTAAATTGAACACCCTACCTTGGCCTTGATTCCGCAGCAACGAATCGGGCATCCAACAATGATCACCATGACCATACAGCCGGCAGTCTTCCGTGCATTTAGGAGATATCACCGGCCTGCCGTATGGATCTGAAAGAATCATTGCTCATTAATATGTGTCTCATTTGATATGAGTGACAAATACTTCAAATCCGGTGATGTTAAAGTTTGATGATGGGTTCAAGCTAAGGTATGGAGATGGACAAGGGTTGGATTAAGTGCGGGTTAGTGGTTGATGTTAGCGACGGATTGTGTTAGGGTTAGGAGCAAGATTCGATTGATTCAGATAGAAGCTGACGTTGAATTAATGGAAACAACTTCATTTCCGTTAATGAAATGAGATGTCAACTAACTATTGAAATGGAGCTTTCCGAATGTGTCGCTCAAAAAATCACAATCGTCACTAAAACGAACATAATAGCACCTTTTGTGAATGTGCTACTCAACAAATTCACGATTCTGCCGCTCGCGCAATTTCTTACTCGAACGAATAAACAGCCAAAAATCACAATTCAGCCGCTCTTTGCCTTTCTGACAACTAACACAGTACTTTCAAATACAGACATGGATAATTCTAGCTGTCTAATTAGACTAATTGCTCTAATTCTAATCTAATTTGTGAAATGTTTCTTTGCTCTAGATTTAATTATAATGTAATGTCTGGTTTTCCTGTAGGGGAGCGGAGGCCAAGATGAGACACGGGTCAAGATGAGACATGCAATTTTTTCATAGAAAAATTTTCTAATGGACAGATTTCTTCAACTATGTTGTTTACATAATGTCATTCTATAGTCCTACCATATTAACAAGGCAAACAGATTTGACGTTGGGCAGAAAAATGCCCAAAANTATATTTTCATGGGTCAGTTATGTGAATTCATGTTTGTAAGGGCATCCCTATCATAGTACTTCATAACGTAGANNAACATNNTTTTATTAGCACTGTAATCATGCACTTACCTGTAAAAAGTAGTAGACAGAAANTTTTTTATTGACGTTTATACAATAATTGAGGTGTGGGGGTAAGATAAGACNAAGCAATGGGGGTAAGTTGAGACGTGGGTATCGGAGGGCTTTTCCATTGAAAGCCTTGTAATATTCAAAATTTACTGTTAAAGGCAAAAGGCATTGCAAGACAAAATAATNACTAAAGTCTTATTGTAGCTGGATCCCATGGATAATTGGTTTGCGATGTCTTTTAAATTCGTATATGATGTACAAATTCTTTTTAAAAATGAATTATTTCATGCTTATTATATTTTATTCATGATGTTGCTAGTCGATTCATCATTTGNGATGGATTGGTGGTGTAATGAGCAAGAATGGCTTGGTTTCTCATCTTGAACACAGTGTGTCTCATCTTGAACACAGTGTGTCTCATCTTACCCTCACTTGGGGAAAANTTGAGACATTTGAGCAAGGATTTTTGAGGGCCAAGAAATCCATAAGCATGTTGTTCGATATAACTCAAGACATACGGTAAACATGAATAGTACAGATAACAGGCTTTCCATTGGTACCAAAATCAATCCTCAGAAGGCGATACTCTTCGAGTGGCATTGAAATATCAGANAAGTGTCTCATCTTGGCCTCCTCTCNCCTACATGCTANAGGTGAACTGTATAGTGNGAAACGAACCAAGCTTGCTGTACGGACATTTGTTTGGTCACGAGAATGGGCTATATGATTTGATATGAGCTGAACTTGGTTCAATTTCCAAGTTTTCGAGAANTACATTGACCCACACCCAAGATATACGCACAATACGAAGAAGACCCAACTCACCCCCGTATGGATGCATGTGTTGCGGCGGCAAATCCACGATCTGCGCCGAATACTTCATCGGCGACATGGTCCTGTGCGGTTGCTGCATGTACTGCCCGTCGTGCTCCGGCATGAAGTTCTGCCCGTCGGTCATGTCGTTGTANTGAGTGTGGTGATAGGCCTCGCCGGACACGCTGTCCCCGGTGCCGGAGTCGTGGGCGTTGGGAGANTCGGCGCTTCCCATCGATTGCAAGTCGGGAAGCACTCGCACTTTGTCGGCCTTGTCCTGAAATGGAGCCGTCGATTAGGGTTTTATCATAAAANTGTTTAGTAGCCTAAAAAAGCTTGNTTTTGATTTGACTTGAAAAAATAGTATTTAGCCTACGGTGCGAAATTCTTTCGTTACTAATTATGGAATTAGCCACTATACACTGTATAGGAGTTTTCAAATCCNAACTATTATATTCTAATAACTTGGCTTCTACAGATTGGAATTGAGCGAAATTTGTTATTCGTCGTTTTTGTAGACAGCCTAACAANTTCACNGNGTGAGAAGCACAGTTTGTTGATGATACTTGCACCAGGGAGGGTGATGATACTCAATAAGANGTAGAAAAAACGTTGTAAATTTCTACTCAACTGAAGGATAGCCTGTGATGTTACATTTGATGATACTACTGCTGGTATACAATATATATTCTTTTGAATTCTCTGCTAGTTAGTGACGATTACCCCTGACGAGTGTCAACCGAAAATATTCGGGTTCATTTCAATAGGAANATATCATTAAATATTACCAATGACGATAAAAATTGGCGCAATTTTCNAAAACCCATCCAGCTTTGTAAAAAGTGCGTAGTTTTGTCTAAAAAACTGTNCGGNNAGAGTTGAAGTCNNTTGCAAACATAGCCTNTTGAGTANAAGTAGTGCAANTAGGCAGAAATCACTTGAGTANGGTACTCAGAAATAAGCACTTTGTTNCTGATCACCTCTGTGTGTGTTTGAGAAGTCACGGTACAATGACACCTCTTGATCATGGCTGTAAGTTGGCGATTTCGGTATTTTGATAGTGCCAAGGCAGTAGGTTACTAGCAAAAGTGGACTCTTAGCGAGACACACNCATTCATGACAGGATAGTCNGGTAGGCCTNGCCGCCATGAATTTGTTTGTGTACTAAATAACAAAGATCTNCATAAATTCCANCCACTGATCAAATACAATCTGTACACACAATTTCATAGTTGAACACACACTTATTATCCACAAATTTACCAGGGTCACTAAGGCCATCAAAAAATAGAGAAATTATCAACAATTTACTTTCGAGAAAACCTTTTGTGTCATTCTAGTGAGTGTGGTCAGTACTCAAAATCACAATCATCTACAATATGCATGTAACAACAGATTATCCAGTGATCAGTAAGATACCATGACAGTTTTCCAGAGACTGATGAGCCGAGGGCTTAATCAATGTGGCGGTAACTTTTAAGGGCCAGTATCGAACAATAATTTGCATGGAATTAACACCGTAAGTTTACGATGTTGACACAGTCTGCACGGGATTCCAACAGTAATATTTTCAAAGAGAGCTAATGTGTTAGCGTAGCCGAGCTGCCAGCCACTCGGCCACCAAACTTTGACTACGTCTCACTTTGAAAGATGGATCGCACGATTCTATTCACAAACGCCGATAAGTCACTACCACTGAAAACATCCATAATAATTCCCATTCGTAAAGCGACACTGCCCAAACACAGAATAGGAAGAGAAATGAAGTCCGTTCCTACAGGATCCGCTATATATCAGTAACGATGGCAGGATAGTGAATCATAACACAATCCGATCCATTACCAGGATTAAAGTTAATAGCTGGATTATGATCATTGGCTGATTACATTAATTCCATCAAACGAACATGACATCATTGTTCCAGAGAGAAGCGTGAGTGGCAATGGCAATATTGCATGTTAAATCTCTTCAAAATGAACCCAGCTCAGGTAGAAATATACGGAACTAATTGGTCAGAAAAATACTTGATACGCATGTAAGGGAAGCCTTCTCTATTCGAATGCTTATCAACGCAAAAGAATGTAGGAGGCAAATAGCTCACACCAAAGCATTCCTATCATCGCCACTAGAGCAAATCTGAAGCAACATGTCATTCTGGTTGATAAATACCACACATCGTTGAACAACAATGCCAAAATGACTGGCGTTATGAGCGGGGGTATTAAAAAGAAGTTAAAGGCCCGAAAAGGTCAAATGATGCACCTCAAAGGTATTAGCTCCGAGGCCTATTTCCAGAAATACAAAATTATTGCTGGTAATCAACAGGATATGCGGATCATTCTGAATAATTTGAACAACTTCCTTGGTAATTATCAAGTTTAAAATCTAGCTTCGATTGAAAATGACGCTCCGAGATGGCTAAAACTGCAAAATATCATTTCTGGTTTTCTATCAAGCACTCAATAGTTGTTGCTTAGCCATCCAAGTCATATTTTGAAATGAGTTTCATAAACAATCATTATTAACATTATACATTTAGCTGTCTCTATAATAGCGCTGGTCCGCCATTAAGAACCAAATCCTATTTCTACACAAAGTAAAGACAATTCGGCATCTTTTCGACCAAGTTCATTTCATTGCACTTAGTTACAATGCTGTTTGTTGACCATGACCTCACGGAAGTGTCATTCCCATTGACACGAGTAGCTTTGCATTACCAGTTTTGGATGCAGTGATACCACCAATCGAGGTTTCGAGGCTTCCACGGTGGGAAAAAAGTATCAAAACTAGAATTCTCGTTGATAAAAAAAACTCTTTAGTAGAAATGGAGCAGGGATCATCATTTTAGTAGGCTACCTGAAAAATTGTCTCTCACTAGTGAACACAAATCAATTCATTACAATTATTACAATTAATACTCGATTCGAACAATCGAATCATTGTGCTCAGCCCTAATCGATTTCTAAAATTTAATTCCCCAAAATATCGTCATCAACGTCACAATCGACAGCAACAACACAGAACGCAGATACCAAAACTAAGGCAAAAATATGCATCAGATCGGTATGGCGTTGAATTCGTCTATCGCTCAATCACTATTGAGAACCGTTATATAACATACCGGAGGAAGTTGGCTCTGAGACTGGGTCCATTCCGAATGGAAAGACGATCTGCTGTCCACCGTTCCATGACCATTGTAAGCTCTCTTGCTCGAACCTGAAAAAACAACTACCCTTATCTCCGTCCATCTCCTAATCCCATCGCCCGTAAACACAACATGATGACTAAAACACTTCCTTACCTCGCTTGCGTACATTCCTCTTACTGTCGATATCCCCGCCCGAGGACGTGTTCCAGGTGCCGCCTTCCTGGCAATTGTAGCTCCTGCTCTTCTTGCGCTTGGCGCAACAGCAGCACTTTATCAGCACAATCTGAAAGCGAAGTCCTTGTTTTATTGGTGGTCGAAAACAAAACCCACACAAATCCACAAACCCANACAAATCCCGATTATTGAAATATCAAAAAAGCGAAGTCTTGCTTCATCGACAAAACNTCTGGCAGACATACTCTCTCGTAAATAGTGACATTGTGGAAATAATCATTGTAGGCCTACATACATATCAAGTGTAATAAAAATTACTTTCACCTAACAGCACGCAAGATAAGCTGATCAGCAACAAGAGATCGGGCCACGATTACTGGACCACAATCTGACATCGCGATTTCTCCTACTGACACAGCATATTTTCCTCACATGTTCATTTTATGCTATGGTATGTTATTTTTGTGTTCAGTGCGAGTACATAGTATTCCGTAAGTTAGGTCTTCATTATTATCTGCAGGCGAAGGTGGATGTTTAATTTAAAGACTATTTCAAGTCGCTTGAACACAGTCTTACCTTTTCATTATATCGGAATTTTATTGTTTTGCACTGATTAAAATACCAGTATTTCAAGAGAATTGCTGCCAAAATCTCAAAACGACAGTCAATAATACAAAAGAGATCGCTTCGTCAGGCAAGCTCATCATTAAATCATTACATCAGCCGACAAGAAGTCAACTTTTGACCGTAAAGGTTTAGTTGAGTAGTTTCCATGGAATACTTTGCATTATTGTATGTTATTACGTTGAGTGGCCAAGGCTATCTATTTTTTCTATATCTGTAAGGCTCTGTCAGTAGGCTAGTGTTGTTTTTCATACACAAAATCGATACAAAAATATATCAGCCAATAATTTCCTCAAAATACAAATCTACATGATTTATCGGAATAAACCTACAACATTTATCAGCAAACACCGGAATTGGACAGAATGTTTAGCATCGTGTCGCAAATTCGCACGTTGAAACCTTATCAATCCAACGACAGTTTCGCTTCATTTTTAGACAACACCGCAACACAGAAATATCGTAAACTTCATTCACACGTAACGCACCGTTGTCTATTGTTTGACNAACGCAGTTTCAAAAGTTCCATTTGATCTGCAGCGGGGCACNGATTTAAATCGCAAAAAAACAAGACTGCGAAACGCCTTTTTCCAAATCGATCTCGCGATATTTACACTCNACCGCATAATCCNGGGCTTATTTTCACGAAATTATCAAGCGNATCACGAAGAACAGATCTCATATTCAGATAATCGAAACTGGCCCGCATACCTGNNCNGTTCCGCATTAGAACTTATCACTCTACGTAATANAGCCNCGGGGCGCGATTCNTTCAAGGCGTGGAAAGCCATTAAGTCACACAGGTAATAAAACACCAAATGTCTCTCAAAAGACGCCTACAACCATCCAGGGTGTAATAAGNCTTNGAATGATATANNATTTCAAATAAGACTGCCTCAAATTAGGCATCAGTTGACTTTCCATGACACGCAAACGATTAATTACAAAGCTACNAGTTGCAAATTTTAAGGAACGATACAATTATATTCNCCTNGCAGCAATTATACCTCAAATAAGCCACNCATTCCTANTATTGGATAAGNACAAATTCTTAANTAGTGAGGTTTAAACNTCNACACANACAAAGNTAGAATCAACNAAATGTCACTTACCACAATTACGATNATAAGAATCACGANAANAGCNGCGGCGCCAATAATNAGGTACATTTCNGTGGAGCCCATTTTCAGAGGNGGGCTCGGGACCGCCAGNTTTGGAAACAGNGGATTNCTCTTNCACTCCTGCATNGCCTTGGTGGCGTTCACCGCCGTGGATNCCGANTTGGAAAGGTACATGTTCACCTGAAANATATTNCAACATGAGATACATTTCAGAATATAAAAACACTGTNNCTGCCCGGTGAAATTAGAAGACANACATTNCATTGTAGCTTCGAAGAACAGTAAAGCTGTAAACTTACCACATTATTGGTATTTCGTCTATCANTTCTGATACTCGGAAAATANGGTTAGAAACTGTTGAGANTGAGGATTGAGGAAATTGCTATATTATAAATGCGAGCCATTCTATATAACTCGAGCAGAATAGAAAAATGTGAACACTGAACATAATGACTTGGGCTCGAGTCAAAACACTATGAAANGGACCCGACCCTCTACTAGCTGAAANGAACTCGGACTTNACTCAGTGATNAATTGAAAATGACTCGACTTAACTCGAGTCAAGACTATAAAAGTGAGATTGACTTGTGACTCGGCACCTGGTGACTTGGTTAAAATCCTGAGAACAGTATAGTGCGAAAGGAGTAAAGGTTGCTGTTAAGACAGACATTTGGCATTCTCATTCTTACGATAATGAACTCTGATTGATTTGAACTGTAACTGATTCAATTCTCAAATTTTCGCAAATTTAGTAATTCCAATTTTAATCTTATTTGGAAATAACTGCATAGGTATAATTCTAATTCTAAATATACTTTAGAAAGGCTGAAAATTTTCTAGTTACCGAAGCCTGGTGAGACCAGCACTCCGAGCTACGAACAAAAAATTGAAATCTTCATTGATTCCGAATGTAACAGTTTCAAGTTTGCTTGTGTGCCCACTGAAAAATCTAGGGACTTACTGAGAGTCGTGCCAATGTTTAATCGGCAAACATGCGTGGTAATCAAACATCATGTCTCGTTATCAGAACAGCACATGGTTCATTGAGACTATACACGAAATTAAAGAGGATTGAAGGTACTAAACTTGTATACTGCTATAAGACTTTTCGTGTGCTACGTATCAAGAGTCAATGGCACAGTAACACACTCATATACAGAGATTCAAATGAAAACCAATTGGGCAAGGTATGACCTATCAACATAATTTAAAAACACTACCGAGGACTTTGTCTGGAGATTCGATTAAATACTGTGTTACCTCGTACTATGTCAAACTGGTTTTCATGCAAATCTCTGTTTATATGTTTGTTATTGCGCCAATACGGGACAATACAATCAGTCTTCGAGTTGGTTACCAATGAATTTTGCGATGTTGAATGCGTTCAAATTTGGCATTAGAAATGTAGTAACTACTTGTATTACAAAAGCGACGCATCAATATTGAATTAGTACATTTGAAAACAAATGTTTTACTGAATATGAGCATTCATTATGAAACGGCACTTGGCGAATTTGGCTTCAGGCACTTGATATGTCTAATTGTATTCCAGTTAGGTGTTAGGATAACAGTAGGTTCTAAGTGCCGAACGCACAAAGCCCAATACACTGGCAACCCATCCAGTTAATAAATGTAACTTCAGTGAATGTGGTCCCGAAAGCAATGTTGAAATAAAAAATTTTCAGCTTTAATAAATTAGTTTAGAATTAGAGCTTCATTTTTTTCCAAATTAGATTAGAACTACTGAATTGGGAAATTGAACCAAGTTCAGTTCATATCGAATCAGAGTTCTCATTCTCATAAGCATGGGAGTGGCAGATGTGTGTACACCAAGCTCGTTCCGCACTATATACAGTTCTCCAGTAGCATTTTCAGGCAAACCTAAAATTAGATTACAAATAAAATTAGATCAAAGAAACATTCAACAAATTATATTAGAATTAGATCAATGGCATTTCAATGTAATTACTATAATTAGACAACTAGAATTATGTATTTGTCCATGTCCGGAGCATACCAGGCAAATAAGGCACCGGGCCGGAGATTTACTCACATATGCATCCGAGTGGCGCTTCGGCGTTCCAAAATCGCTGACCCTTATCTTCAAAATACGACAACCAAGCTTGACCGCGTCCAGATCGACCCTTTCCGCAAAGGTCACGTTGCCGTTTTTCGCGTTCACGTCAAAGTTACCTTCCTGGTTCCCGTCGACGATAGCGTAGCTAAGCAACGAGTTCATCCCCAAGTCCTTGTCGACGGCCTTGACTTTGGACAGCATCAACGCACCGACGCCACCGTCAGTCGCGTTCTCTACTTCCTTCACGGTGACCACGGAGATCCATTTTTGCGGGGACCGCGACTTGAACGCTTGCGGTGACGCGCTACGTTCTCTGTTCGATTGATTGGTTATAATTTGCACAAAACCCACGTCCTTTTGTCCGTCTGGACGCAGCACGGTCGGGTCATTATCGTTCACGTCGTCGAGATATATCTCGACTTTAGCCTCGGCACGTTGCCTGTTGAATCCGTTGTCGGTAGCAACGACTGTTAGCACGATGGGGGTGTCTCCGTAGATTTCGCGATCCAGCTTGGTTGAGTTACCGTAGAAGTGTACGTAGCCTGAAGAGTATTGGAGTATTTGGTTGTATTAAGTTGGATTGGATACTAATTAGTAATAATTACTGGTTGAAAGCTGTATGAGTTACGCCTGAAAGGTAACCATACGACGGAATTAAAGCTGTGTGTGAGCTACGCCTGAAAGGTAGCTACATACGACGGAAGAATTGGACACTGTTTTATCACTAATTGTCGTACACTGGCATCTCTGCCTGATAATTTACAAGTGATATTACAAGTGATATTACTACAAAGGAACTGGACACTGTATTATCACAAATTGTTGCACACTGGCACTTCTGCCTGACAATTTATAAGTGATACTAAAGATATAGGTGACCCGTATAGAGGGCATTGTGCCTTCACAATCTATACGCTACTGTCATAGCTATATATTCAGGTGTAAACCATGTACAAGTGGACCGCGATTCAAATTCAATAGATTTAAAAAAGATGTACTGAATTACCTGATGTCATATTAAGACTGCTGCCATGTAGTTAACTAATACTATGCCTTCAATTTCATAAGTAATACGAAACAATAACTTCTTATTATTAATGTGATCCCGAAAGGCCAGGTTTGTAATGACTCGAGACCGACTCAAGTCGCGATTTTCTGATGACTCGACTCGAGTCGCGAGTCATTTTCTCAAAATGCAGAAAAGACTTGAGTCAATCTGTGTACTGCCTCGACTTGGACTCGAGTCATTGCGCACGACTCGAACCAAGTCATATGACTCGAGACTCGGACAGCCAAGACCGACATTTCATTGTACTTCCGAAGAATAGTAAAGCAACCACACTACAGGGATTTCGTCTCTTGGTACTGGTACTTGAAAATGCGACTAGAAACTGCTACAAGTGAGAAAAATTAGTATATTATAAATGCGAACCATTCGATATCACCAAACAGAGTTAGAAAAAGTGTGTTTAACAAACTTTAACTGGTAACTGAGCACTTGAGCAGTCAACACAATGACTCGGACTCGAGTCATAATACCATGACTCGGACTCGGCCCTCTGCTTGCTGACTTGGACTTGACTCGCTGGTGAATTGAAAATGACTCGACTTGACTCCAGTCAAAACTATAAAAGTGAAATTGATTTGTGACTCGGAGCCTTGTGACTTGGTTATAACCCTGCGAAAAGCTTTTCAACTGAAGTTTCTTGGAGACAGAACTTCAATATACAATTGAATTATCTATTCATATTGAAGTAAACCCTAAAATTTTCGGCTGACACTCGTCATTGAGGGTACATGTCAGCAACCAGTAGAGAATTGTTGATATACAATGTTCTTTCTAATTCTCTCCTAGTTGTTGACTATTACCCCTGACGAGTGTCAGCCAAAAATATTCGGGTTCATTTCGATATGAAAATATTATTCAATTGTGTATTGACTTTTATCAGTATCGAAAGTAGGTATTACAGTGATAACTGTAGCTGGTGATGGTGTTGAGCCAAACTGAAATTAGGCGCACACATCAAATATTGTCGACTGATGGTAAAAGTACCACTTCAAGGTGCCTGAAGCCAGGAGAGATTCAATATTATCCTCACCACTACACCGACATCAATTATGTGGTTTAGAACAGGTGCACAAAGGTCTACATCTAGGCAAAACCAAGCGTATTGTTTCAGGCACGAGATATGGAAGATTCGCTATGTCTCGCGATTGGTGAACCTGGTCTTTTGAGAGGAATTTACAACATTTGAAATCATGTTTTCGTTACGCCGTAGTTGAACCATGGTAAGCAAAATATAAACTGAGATTCTGAGAAAATACCTAGACGTCACAAGCTATAATGTATCTGAAGTTTCATTTGTGAAGCTAAAATTTCAAACTATCATATCTTTAAAAATGATTCAACCCAGCAGGAAAAGATTAGTTTAATTCCAGCCGTCCAGACGTTGGCTAGATGAGTAATTTTATAATATGATCACCTTTTCAGTGGTGTTGCTCACACCAGGCAATATCTCCCATTTCACATTTTATATCTTTCAAAGTAGGTCGTAATACCTCAATAATATTATTATAACAATGAAAATTATTGTCATATAGAACTTATGACTCCAGTCATATTCCATCATTACGTCAAACGCTTAAAGAGACATCTGCGCAGTTGGGACAGCAGAACAGCTAGGCGGTAATCCCCAGGAGTTAAACGAGGCGCGAAAAGATATTACTAATATCTCCAAGATTGGAATAGGCGTCTCTGGAGACAATTTATTTTATCACAAAGCCTGGTCATAATGCATATCACGCTATCATATTACGGACACAAGGGAGCCAAGCAAATTCCTGAAAGAAAGGCTCTCTCATATGTTTATGGATATCTGACTTGAAAAAATAAGTCACGCAACAACTCTTAGATGTGCGTTCGCCCGTGCAAGAAAATCCAATCACACTATCTCATCACGATTCTCGTGTAAGAAAAGTTTCCGAGACTATACACACAGGCAAGTAACCTCTCTTCCGATATGGTAGGTGAGCAAATAGGAATCATGCAAGCTAACCTAAAACATTTACATTTGTTCAGCGATTAGAAACTCAGAAACTCTGAGTTTGTATGATAAAATTAAGTCATTGTATNGCACACAATTACCATTGTACAATTACAGCGTGCACTGTACAAATACTGTGTACTGTACAANGGCACATCAACGTTCAATGTTATNTGTTTGAAATATACATGTACGTATGATCGGTGATCACAGATCTTCTGACAGTAATTAAATTAGTTGGCTTATNAACTTCAAGGGTTATTATCACTTTTTTGCTACGAACAACCCTNTTGTCACNAAATGCTGACTTGGATAGGAATTTTGCNAGATTGAAGGCGTTTTGAACATAANAAGTAGTATTNTATTGCTGGTTTTGAAGATGGGTCGTNGCATATATTTTACTGGCAGAAAAACGAATTTGGGTCGACNCAGTTTGAGTGATTCAAGACGNGTATGTAACACTGCAACAGTACATCCAGCACACCTTGGTCATCTGCAGTAGCATTGCATATCCTTGCACAGTAAAGTTGAACCTTAGAATATACCTTTCACNCCACCACTTACCACGAAGGATAGGCCATCTGCTCAAATTTTGTTATTTATCTATCAGTAATCTCANTAGATCAGTCTCTCAATTGCCGATATTACCAAATACAATTACAATTTCATATCTCAATTGCAAAATGCAAGAAGGACGNTTGTGTANTTGTGGAGAAATAAACACCAAATTTTAAATTGATNTAGAAACTTGAAACGTATATTTCTGAATCTTGTTGTTATAAAGTTCACGGTTTACCTAGGAATTAGCGTACGTCATAATGCTGCAAGGCGTGTTCCNAAATTTNCAACTCGTTCAAGACCGATTATATGGAAAAGCTAAAAAGACTTTTCCTACAAAATTTGTTGAGTTTTGACTGTACAATTAACCGACATTTGGCAGTATGGTAAAGGCTAGCAGCAACAAAGTCNNAGATCTTTCAAAAGAAACCAAANTACAANTATGGTAAGTCGTTTGTAANAGGATTTCGCCTTGCAGAAACTTCAATACAAGCCCGTATTACCTGACGTAGCCCCGACTTGAAACATCTTCAACCACAGTTCTCGGTCCGCCGTCGGCGGCAAGCTGCCAGAGGCCGGCCTGAACTCTTCCATGCTGTACGTCACTTTCCCGTTGGTGTCTTCCGAAAAGTCGTCGTCGGTGGCCTCGACCTGACCCACGAATATGCCTTCGGAGGCGTGCTCGTCCACGCGGAACACGTAGGACTGATTNCGGAATTTGGGAGCGTTGTCGTTTTCGTCGATGACAGTNATCTGAAGTTTGAATGGAAAAANTTGAATCGAAAATGTCACGAAATTTAAATTACAAAGCNAACAATCAATTCTCTACTAGTTGCTGACAAGTGTCAGCCGAAAATATTTGGGTTTATGAATATGAATATAGCCTACTATTCAAAATCAATGCCGCGAAACGCTAACCTAACTAGCACACAACAACGGCAGGACATGTGACTTGTTCACAGGTCGTTAAAGCAGTCATCGTTTCGTTGGTACTACTGAGGTAGCAGTTGAAGTAAGAAGTCAAAACTAACCCGAACCCAGCCCGAAAATGAACCCCCACTAACCCCAACCCTAAATCTAACTTTAGCCCAACCTTCAACGCACATGTCAAAATACGACTNGCTAAAAAGCATGCATCTCGGTGCGATGAAGACCTACTCACAAAAGTATATTAAAGGAGTATTACAAAATACAAAGCATGGCTTATCANCAAAAGAATCGGAAGGTGCAAAATGACATTTCAGCAGTTCACACAGACTAAGGACTGTTAGGTGCTATCATGAAAAGCCAAAAACTCAGATGACAAAATCTGGATAAACGCAAGTCGCTGACTCAANAACGTCTGTCCTTGTATTTCAGGTCCTTTTCGAGCCAACTCAACTGCCGTGGAAGGAACGCGNCTTATTATGNGGNANTGAAGGNNACATTTTCNGTTTCGGTTCACCACAAACNCTTTTAACATTGTGTTNTATANATTCAAAGAATCTTATTTTTTTCNAAGATTCGNTNGCANATTNAACATGNATCNNNGGNAAGGGTGTGTCTTATCCAGCAGAAATCATGGCAGAATATACTGTAAGTGGCCATCTAAATTCAATTCATCTCAAAATACAGACAGTTCCCAACACCNATCTATACAGTAAGGAGTTGACGNATCCATTTCAGATAAGGAATCAATGTACTGTGTTATCACCACACCACGACATAAAATGACTCTATATCTATAACCAGGCGATGATGTCATTTTGACATTGAAATACTAATCTTGTTTTCTACAGTCACACAGTGTAGCATTTTATGGTCGAAACCTACATCTACTACACACTNGTGGAATATTAATTTGAGTGATCAAAACACAACACAAACNATTAGTTCCAGCAGACCACAAACGGTGTAGTTTACCAGCACGAAAAAATATCATCTCTTAGTTCTTATTGAATTACACCGACACCGAGATATTCGCTNGGCTTTTACGGGAAGTGATGAAATATTNACGAATTGATTGCCAACTTGCCGCATTTAAATAATGCATATCCCACACCTAGCGAGTAGCGACTGTGCCACAGTCTTATAAGTACAAAAAGGTAAGAAGGAAGGAAAGTCTTCGCATCTAGCTGTATCGGGGCGCCAATAAAAATAATCAAATTCTCGATTTCGGGATACGGCTGATGCCTAATTCAATTCCCCCATCTTTTCATAAACAGCGCATGTTGGCGGGAATTGACAAAATCAATACAGGCCGGCGTGGCTCAAATAAATTTCCTGTCCAGAATAGCAATCCACGACATTAATAATTGATGGCTTCAATATTGGTGAAAATATAGGATTGCAATATNGCGCCAAGGTCAAGTGCACATTGTCNACCAGAGACCGTCATTGCATATAGCAGCATGAAAAAAATTGCTTCCAAGAATTTCAAGCTGAGAGTTNAAAGGCGTGACAAATCATCTAAATTTGTTATAATATATCCTAATATGTAAGCAGAAATATCTATATCAATATCCACAATTANAACAGGACACTTAAAATGATAATTTGGAAAATGCTTTCAAGCCCATNAGACCAAGACTGCACAATAGAATCATCCGATTACCAAGTATCAGACCNTGACAAAGTGGAGATTTGTAANGAACAAATNTAAATTCNCGGTCAATATTTGAAGGCACGCCATCGCAAATCAAAATTCACGATTTGAAACGAGTCCATCATAAAACAGCGCCGTAGTGAAAAGCCTTCAGCAGCACACACCTGGTAACGTGGCCGTTTTCCAGAATGGGATACAATGGAATGGTACCATGCGCATTNCCATATATTTACCCAGGTTGAACTAGTCAAACATAAGGTAACATAGGGAAGGCAAGCTAAACCACCTTGTAAGTCGTCTTGATTAAACATTGCTATCAAAAATTATAGCCGCTATGATGTAGGAATACAGGGTACACANAGACCTACTACTAATAGTACTGTTTGAGACTTGAAAAAATGCAAAGACAAAATAATGCAACCGCACAAAACACTTATTATATTTCTACTACAGGTATTTGAATTGGATTAGATTATCGCAACCAGGGAGAATGAAATCAATAAGTGCACTGACACCGATCCCAAATTATTCATGACCTGTAATTGCTCGGAGATCTCAGGGATTCCTACAAAATCCCAAAGCGATCCGTGTAAACAATACGGAATGAATACATCAATATTTGATGCAGCGTCGATACATTACAACANTAGACGACAGACCCCGGAAAGATGAAAGTGAAGAATTCATGAAGTTTTCGACGGCGAGAACTTGAAACAATTAATTTGTTCTGACGCTGAAACTGAAAAGCTAACCCCGTAACCTCGTCCCATTAACACGGGCAAAGGGAAATCTGCCTTACTTTTACTGGCATTGGCTAGTGTCACAAATCAAGTGCTGTCGAGATAAAGAACAGTTTTGGTATCACCAAGAACGTCTCAAACCATGGATGTGGAGATGTAGTTATACTGAATATCGTAAATTATCAAGTACAATAATGGCATTAATTGATATCATAGACGTCATAGATGCACTGGGACCAATAAACCCACTCAAAAGATTAAAAAAACACGGGTGAAATGACTTTTTGAACCATTTCAAGTAGGATTAATATTGAAAAACTTTATCTACACCGGAGTCCACACTGTACGATATTATTTGACCTGCATTATTTAAGGTCGGAAATAGCCTAACCAGTCAATAGAGACGTGTAAACCTGAGCGAATTGGAAACAGTTTGCACTCGAGGGTCTAATTTCGAATTCACATGCTCCCACTAGTGCTAGGATAGAAAACCAAATGTTAACAGTATAAATACCAGGAAATATTGACTGTAAGTAACCCGATTCTCTAAAAAAACCACAGACAAACTGAGAATTTTTTTCTAGGCCAACGACCAGAAAGACAATGAGCCCCAAACATTGCTGATGATAGATTATAGCGTAGCGAGTCCAGATCAGATTTCATCACCAAACGCAGCCACTGGAAAATCCGAGCCAACTCAACCAAAAACGTCTTCCCATCGAAGCATGAACTGTTGATTTTTGAAGCAAAACAGCCGTCTCTTTTTTAAGTGGTGGAGCAATCCGACAAGCTTAAATCACACACACGCCCACGAATCATCACCATCGAGGTCGTCACGGGTTAATTTTTAATAAAACAACTTTTCCTTAACATTAGTGGCTGTAATCCACATTAGTGCGAGCCAAATCATCCAAATCAGTGTTTCAACGACTCGAGTCAACTCATATGACATATTTTATATGACTTATCTAAGTCTTGTATCTCAGGACCGATACTTGAAAAATATGCCCACTGCCCAGATAATGACTTTTGTCTGTTCGAATAAACATGTTTGGAGTGAGAAAAATGAGTATATTATAAATCCGGCTTTCGATATCGCCTAAAAGTTTCACAGCTAAGCGAGTCGAACATAACTTGAACTGGATACTGAACAGTAACAATATGACTCGGACTCGAGTCAACACTATGACTCAAGACTCGACCTGTTGCTCCCCGACTTTGACTCGGTGGTGAATTGAAATCGACTCGACCCGAGTCAAAACTATAAAATTTAAATTAACTCGCGACTAGGAACCTTTTGACTTCGTTACAACCCTGATATAAATATACCAGTATATAACGGACACGAATAATCAAACCTGCAGCGTGGTCGTTGTGTTTAAAGGTGGGATGCCGTTGTCTTTCGCTAAGACCTTGAGATCGCCCGGCGTTCGTTCTACCTCCGCGTCCAGCACGTCGGGAATAGCGAGGATCAATGCCCCAGAACTTGGTTTGACTTGGAATATATCGGTCAGCAGGATCCTTCGGCCATCTTTGACGATGTGGTCGCTGCTCGGCAGGAACGAGTATGTTATATTGGAATTCGGCCCATGCTTTTCGTCTTTGTCCGTGGCCTGTAAAAGGGAACACGATAACGCTAATGCAAGAGATCGTGGTAAAGAACAGCCTGGGCTGATATCCGCCAATTTCATGTCAACGTACTTCAGTACAAAAATTGTTGAATAGTATATTCATATTGAAATGAACCCAAACATAGGCCTACACATAACGTAAACAAAACTGCTATCCTATCCTATCCTATCGATACTAAGTATTGGAGTCTCAACAATGGAAAAGCCCAAATCTAATGAAAAATATTTACATGCGCCTCAACTTCTAAAGAATAATAAAAATACCCAATAGTTTGTTTCTAAACAGCAGACAATATGCGGGCGGGTTAGGATTACAAAAAACACTCAATCGTATGCAGAATTTCAAATAGATTACTACAGAGTGCGCTTCTCGAGGGTGACAAAAGTCATAAGGTTGCCGGCAGTTATGCACAATGGTGCTTACAGACAAATGGTAAGTGCCCTCGCGTATGGTCGTCAAGTATTGTTGTTAAACACTTCAAACGCAAGTACCAATAAAATCCCTGGAATTAATCATTGTGATAGCCTATATGAAGCTCGGCCCATAACTTGCCAGAATCGTGCACAATTATGAAAATTTAAAATACAATATACCGCTGGTCTGCCTCGACTGCCAAATATATATCAATTTTATTATCAATTGGCAAAACGTAAGAGGTTGAAGGCTGGTCCATTTTTTAGAGATGAAATATCAAATTTTAAACAAATTCAGAAATCAGAGCATAATTTAGAATGATCTCTGCTGTGATATAAAGTTAATCATACGTCACAATAATATACTGAGCTGTTTAATACTAGTAATATGTGAAAGATAACAAGACTTTTTGAACAAAACTCAACAATTGCCACAATTTGGCGACAATCTAGCAAACGGTGAAGTAACATTTCTTGCAAATAAACTCAACAGCCAGGACTTAGCCTTGCAGAAACTTTATCAAAGTCACGCATAACCAGTTTAATATCAAAAAGATAGCGGTAAACTTCTCATTACATTAAAGTTTCGATTCTTTGTTTTGAGCATAATTATGTCGTAATTACATTCTGGGTTGATTTTGATTTTTGAAAATTCACCGATTCACAAAATTTCATATGAAATTTTACCGAACCGCAAGTTAAATAGGTTGGGATTGTTGAGAACCACTGCTATACACCAGAGATTTAATAGTAGATCTGGGCGTGATTTCACCAAAAATTTATACCTTCAAAGTCATGACAACAGTTCCTTGTCTCGCAGTCTCGCTGACCTTCACGGCGAGTCTGTCGTACGAAAATTCCGGTGCGTTGTCGTTAATATCGCCAACGCGGAGGAACAGCGTCTTTAAGCTGGTTTGCGCTGGATCGCCTTTATCCGATGCTTTGATCTTCAGTGTGTAAGAATCTTTCGTTTCGCGATCCAGGTTATCGGAAGTTTTGAGGACGAACCTGAACGCAAACATTGTCAATCTCCATACAATGACAGTCAAATAATACAGCCTAAATTGAGTAAAATACGCTTTTAATTAATCCATTGTCAGCATACAATGTAGACTTGATTGGCATACAAGGTAAAATAGAAGTGTGGGAACTCATTTAATTTTAAATGGGTTCACAAAGCAAAGCCACAGCGGCATCGCCTTGTGCAAGACTTCATCAGTTCTATTCTGTGGTAACAAAACAAAAGATTTTCTCAGGGCAAACCCTGCACTGATATGTACACTGTGGGAAAAAGTAAAAAACACCAGGCAAACCGAAAATGCAAATTTGAAACCCTCTATTAAAGTCAGCAGTCTCATCCACGAAAAAGAAAACTAATAGGCTTTATGGGCAACCAAGGGTCGATAACTACATGAAAACTTCAGTAAAAATACCAAAGACAAGACTAATTACTTAAACTAGTGACATATTGTCAATGTTAGGGGAATGAGGATGATTACTAACAAGCAAGAAGCCTTCGCAAAAGGATATCATCACACCACACCAATTTAATAACCTGACGTCTTTCACGGATTTGCACTACTGCAATGAAATATAGAAGATTGAAACTTGAGCCTGAAGCGTTAGGAATCGTTTTGCATGGCGAGACGAAAATGTAATCCTTACCTTGAATTAGCTCCTGCGATTTCCTCAAGAATGAACACTCCATTGTCTTGCAATTCACAAGTCACAGTGCCATTAGCACCAGCGTCATTGTCACTTACAGTGACAAATGCAATATATTCTCCAGGGGTGGTATTTTCCATGATTATTTCATCGTATTCGGCGCCTTTCGGAGGTTTTTTCACAAATGCATTTTGCATGAACGAAACCTTGAATTCCGGTTTGTTATCATTTACATCCTGAATATTCACGGTCACAGTAGTGTACGCCGGTACGGCGTTAGGACCAAGGTCTGTTGCTTCGACAGTTAAATGATGAATTTTCTTTGTCTCGTAATCCAATAGGGTGCTGTTTTTAACAGATATAACACCAGTATCCCGATTCAGATCAAAAATCTTTCTTTCACGTTCTCCGACTATGCTGGGAAACGAATAGACTATCCTTCCATTAGCCCCAGTGTCTTCATCAGTAGCATGAACCTGTATATTAAATTGTATGTTAATGTGACGTGACAACTCATTAAATATATATATTTAGAAGCTAAAAGCTGCAACCTACTTCTATATCTTAAAGGGTAAATGCACTTAATAATTGTTGCTGCATTGGATCTGGTATCATGGTGATGTCAACAATAATATTGTGATACAAGAATTAACCTCCATTAAATAGGCTATTAGTAACATGTCCCTATTGCGGCTTTCAAAACATCAATGGCCTATTAAGCACAGTGATACAGGAAACTATTCATTACGATATTACCAACAATTGTGAGAAGATTTTATCCCACTGAGTTGATGATCAGATTTCCTACTATGTGAACTTTCTCTTGTTTCAATGATTATGATACAACATAGTTGGAATGCTTGATAGCCATATTCTGTTTCCCACGGCACCATATCATTATAATACACACTTGCTAGGGATTAGTCTAACTAAGCCCTTTATATATAAGGGCTCAACACACCATGTAATTACATCAATTCACTCAGTCGTTTTACAATATTCGTTAGATTGTTTGTTCTCTTCATGTCTACTGTGTTGGATTAAGCTAAATTAAGCTAATTATAATATATAAAATGGGTTTATTTAGGAACATTTTCTAAATAAACTCATTCTCAAAACAATTTTAATCTTATTAGGCATTTTGCATCACAAAATTCCATTTAGGGAAGCTTGGAAACAATCCTTTTAGAGTAGAATAGGTCTTGGAACTTCTTGATATAGGCCTACAAGCCCACACAGTTCACCTATCAATATTGAGCATCCCCAGGGACCAGTATGAACACTGCCTGGAATAATCAATTGTCCAAGAAAAATCAATAGCAGAAATTAATACGTTCCAGTACCGACTCTGGGCGATATGAACAACCATGTGGCCATGTACCGTTGAAGTTCAATAGCAGATCAACGAAAGTATGTCATAAAGCAATCAAAATATGGATATAATATCATATCTAAGTCAAATGGATATTAGATGAGCAATGAGCATAGGCTGATCTTTCAACTTTATTGGCAGCACACAAATACTACTAGGATTAGAAGTTATTTTAGTTTAAAAATCAGTCTAGGCTAGACTTGATAGAGAATTTCTCCACTACCCTAGATCCCAATTTCTCTTACCATGTCATCACGGAACCTTTTTGCGTAGTCTGATTTTACTGTTGATTACAAGACATGGCACCATATGCCTTCAAATATACTTACAATGACCCATAAAGGGGTGCCTTTATTTTGTGCTAGGAAACTTATGAAAATTGTGGAAACTTATGAAACTTATGAAAACTTATGAAACTTATGAAACTTATGAAAACTTATGAAACTTATAGAAACTTATGAATCTTATGGGAAATTATGAAACTTATAAAACATGAGGTAAATTAATTCAGATTCGAAGTTTATTGCGAGACCATTGCCTCGGTATTCGATACCAAATGCAAATAGGGATTTTTAAATCATGATTGCAATAATGGCAATCAAGATTTACATAGACCAGTGGTTGCCAAAATCTTCAACCTCGCGGCACAATGGAAAATAGTCAGCGGCACCCTAGCATTATCGACCTTTTTTGGCTAGCAGCACACTGTAAACTACCGGAAGATTTGAGAGCACCGATAGACACGCGGAGGTGATCTCTGACGAAGCTATTTTACCTATTCGATGACCGCGAGTAGGCTTTGCCTTCTTGTACTATACTTGAAACCATGCGGTAACCAATAGCCAGCACGCCTAATAAGAGAATGGGGACTGTTCTGATTACAATATGAATTTATAAACTTGAACATCGACGACACTTCATTTCTTGATGGTAATTAGGAAGGCAATGAGGTTTTGAAAACCGCATTGTCTCACAGGCGCCAGTATGTCTGCGATCAATCAACGCATCGTACAAAACTGGATTAACCCTTCTCGGCACGCGATACGTCTGGTAAACCGAGTTCGCGTGGATATTGGTTGTCGGCATGACAGAAATTATATTTTTACAAATGAACATCACATCGAGACCGACGGATTATAATTTAGATTATTGATCGTTTTCTTTAGACTACAGTTATTTTAAGCATAATTTCAAATTTTCGCTGAATATATTCACAACGCCACCGCTGCAAAATGAATAGGTTGTGAATTCGAGTCAGGCTGAGGTCGACTCCAGTATTCCTACCCATACGTGTTTTGGGTTTATGTAGGCATGGACTCGTCGTACAAACCGAATAAGCGGTGTCTTGCGACGGCCCCGAACCATAATAGTCGGCGTATGAGGAACCATAATAAGGAATACCACTAGCCTGGTGTAAAATAACCAGACCACAGTAGTCGAACACCATTAATACCAACCTACTACGTTAGTGTGACCATTGACT
>ATSW01013356.1:0-17387 GCA_000444245.1 Botryllus schlosseri | reverse complement strand
GACTTGACTCGAGTCAAAACTATAAAAGTGAGATTGACTTGTGACTCGGAACCTTGTGACTTGGTTACAAGTAACAGTGGACTCGTCGTGCCTGAAGCAATATTAATGTGTAACTGATGGCGACTTGCTATCCTGTCGTTGCGAGTTCTTAACCGGGCAGATTTACTCGATACAGATATACTTCGGAAAAGCGTACGTTCATGAATCTCAAGTCTCAAGGGGCGACGTGAGAGAAATCGTGGGTTTTTATACCCGAAAATGCGTAACAATGAATGCAATTGCAAAGCTTGAGCAAATAAGAAACTGGTTTGTAAGTTCTAGCGACACGAAAAATGTAGAACTCTAGCTAGGACTTATGCTTGGCGTAACAATGGTTATCAATCTTGCGCAATACTAGA
This sequence comes from Botryllus schlosseri, assembly GCA_000444245.1. Classification (NCBI taxonomy): domain Eukaryota; kingdom Metazoa; phylum Chordata; class Ascidiacea; order Stolidobranchia; family Styelidae; genus Botryllus; species Botryllus schlosseri. Next base: position 16,989 of record ATSW01013356.1, on the reverse strand, counting down.
CGATATAATGAAGTTCGAATAGTTGTCCTACTAAAATATTACAGTTCCTTCATGCATACTGCAGATACATGGATTGCTTGAGACTTAAAAGGACTAGCAGTCCGCCACAATGTAGCCTCTTTGGTGATATATCATCACATAATCATAATAACAATAGGCTAATAATCGCTGGGTTATATTTTTCATCAGAACAAGTCACACACAATGTACACAATGCGATGTCATGAACAGATAGGAGGATGTCGAACGACACACTTCATTACTCTACACTACATTACATTACTCTAACATCCACCTGCCGAGTAGAGTAGAGTGCCCATGTCACAGTTCTTTTCGATGCTGTGCTGATCCTTTTTTTGAAGCCGTGGCCCTCTCTACCGTAGTTCTTTCCATTCCTTGTGAGTGCTTTCTTTCGGCGGGTCTTTTTCTGGGCTTTTTTGTCGCCGTAAGAACGGCATCGGCGGGGGAAGAGGAGCCAAGGTAACCTCCGGTGGGAATCGAAGCGGATCCGTCAGGTTGGTGGCCGCTTATGATCGTTACAACTACGCTATCTCCCCCGCGATCAATTGTCAAGAGAAAGCAGGACATATACAGTTCAAATTCAGAAAATCCGGCAATGACGCAGTCGGTAATGACAACATTGAAAATCGGCATGGGGCGATGTCTAGAAATATTTATTAATGTGGGAATCGGGACACGTATTGCCAGACAGACTGTCGCTATATACATTCATGTAACCCAGAGATATCTAGAACTAGTTTCTAGAACTAGTTTCTAGAACTAGTTTCTAGATAGCCCTGATGTAACCCTATATGATAGCCTCTACTGTAGCCAAATTATACAACGCGAAGGATTTCTAAATGTTACGGTTTCCTATCCAATATGCCAAGCACCTTATCTTCTCACGATTAGACGTGCAAATACACATTCTCTTCCTCTAAAATAAGTTGTTTTTGTGCCCATGAGCGCCACGTTCCCGTGCTCACAATTATTCGCAAGCCGGATTTCCGTGACAGGCAGCGCGAAATCGGACAGTATACAACCGAAGCGTAGACTGCATCCAGTGCAACGTGGTCGCGTACCCAGTACAGGCCTCAAAACTCTGCGGTTACATAAGTTTTTTCACGGAGCGGTGACATCTGCATGTGTCCACACCATAGAACACTATGCTGAAACACTGTCGTTATAGCGATGAAAATATATCAACCTACATTATATGGTTCTTTGCGCCTACGCATTTAATTTGTTAATTCTGACTTTATAGTATTCATTTGTAATCAAGCCTTTTCAGATAGGCTGTTCTCACCGTTAAGCCTATGAAGCTTGCATCTGCGAACCGCACTAATTGTTGATTATTTACGTTGGCGCAAAATCAACTGTAACACATATACTTACGTTCCTTAATTTCGTCCTGCACGTTGTTATTACGTTCATTCGGTCGGATGTTGCTGTCCTGCGTGCTATCTTCTTCAAGTTGTATGATTGTGTTGCTTAAGGTTTACCATACGTCCTCCTGTAGGAGGATTTGTCCTTCTTTTTCAGGTTTTTGAGAATGTCCTCCGAGGACGGCTAAAGATCCTCCTTTTTGGCAATTCGTCCTCTTTTACAGCTAGGATAATGGACAGATTCCAGTGAAAATGGGCATAAATGCCACTAAACAGCGAAGACTGACGTTCGAGCGGGAAATTCGGGGTTCGAACTAAAGTCACGATCTTTTTTGTTTCAGTCAACACCACTAAATTCAAGTAAAAGTGTAGATCGGAAGTCCAACTTGAGTGATGACAAAAATTTTACCAAAATATCGAAATCGGATGTTTTTCAGTTTTGATCGAGTAACTTTTCTGAATTGGTAAAAGTGTCCTCCTTTCCCGATTCAAAAATATGGTAACCCTAGCCCTATGTTGCTGTACTACGTGTCTGCTATCTTTTTGCAAGTTGTATGTTTCTATGTGCTATACGGGTCCGCTGTTTATTTGAATCCGATTTGAATAAGTTATGAAACTCACGAAAAACTTGCATGAATGAAGCCTACAACGTTTAGCATTCGCAGAATACCCAGGGACAGGCTTCTTCGCCTATAATCGGCAGCAATGTTCCCTCTAATTTTTTACGAGTCTGCGCGCACTCGCCAACTTGATCACCGCGCGGCCTCTTGGACAACAGTGCGCAACGACTACAAAAAAGACGTTACTTCGGTCGGCTTTTTTGGGCGCGGCACAGATTTTTTTGTGCGCAGCGACTTTGTCAGCAGTGCGCGGCCGCGCAGCTTAGAGGGAACAGTGATCGGTAGCGCAGGATTTAGACTGCCGCGCAGAAACAATGGCCACCACGATTTAATAACATCTATTAATAATGATTAGGGAGATTTTTTTGTTACCTAAAAACGAATTGTAGCCAACTTTTTATCTCAATTTCTTGTTGGAAGTGTCTGTCTCAGAAACTAATATTTTCATGTAAAAGCATTATTTCAACGATCTCCGGACCTATGAAGAATTCCAGTAGTTACATCACGCATTATGGTAGAAATTAAATTTTGTTGTAGTCCAACGAAAGATACTTCCCTACATTCTCGGGTAGAAAGTGTCTGTCCTTACTAAGTAGCTTGCCAATAATGGAGAAAGAGCGTTCAGCAGTAGCAGTAGTTGGCTGGCAACACTTGAAGTTATGCGTACACTGCTGGTGATACCGTTTTGCAGAGTTGCGTCAGTCTGACAATGTTGCCTACATCACACTTTTTTAACATGCGCGTCCTGATATAAGAACCATGCAATGCCCGCGCAGTCTTGCTTCAGTTAGGATATTGTGGTACGTTGAGCATAACACCATGTCATTTGACAGTTTATGATTCACAATGATCAGACGATGGACGGTCTACATGGGTATAGGCCTATAAAGTAGGCTACAAGATGTCAAATGATAAAGTTCACCTACGGTGCAAACATGTAAGATATAAACGAAATGCAGGTTACAAAGAAATTTGACTTTGTAGACAATTTTGACAATTTTTTCACGAACGCCACAATATTGACAAAATTTTGACATGTCAAAAAATCGCCCTGGTCATCAAGAAATAAAACAGACACAGTGCGATGGGAGAGCTAAGTACCTAAATTAATATGTAACAATACCATATCAGTAGTAATTGCTTACATAATCCAAGATGTTGTGGGCCGCAAAATGAGCGTATGCAGGTCGCGTGTTGAGAACCCCTGGCATAGAAGACGTGGGAAGTTCACCAGTTCTACAACGCATTCATAATAATTTGGTATTTCCTCGAGCACGTCCATTTCATTTCACTCCGTGACAATGCTATGAGTTAACCACGACTTCACAGACGTACAATCTCCATCAACGTGTGAAGCTTTGTGAGCTACTGGATGATTTCTATGCTGAGATAATACCAATCGAGGATTCAAACGTACAACAGTGGAAAATACCATCAATACTTTAACTTTCCTTTGGCAAGTAGAGAAACGTATAATTTAGGTAGCTTACTCAAAAAATCATCCCTCACTACTAGTCTTGAATCATTAGAATCAATACTAGATTCGAATTCAAGTCCTCGAATCATTGTTCGCAGTCTTACTCATGAATACGGAAGTAAATGAGTTAACAGAATCCAGAAACAAGTAGATCGTGCGGAATTAACAGCCCAGAAGTCTGCCTGCATTGCTCATCTTAACAGCTTTCCAATCTGTAATTTCAGTTTCCTGGCGTTTGGTACATGTCTAATAGTCAAGGACACGCGCGTTCCCCGATCCCGTAACACGTCACCATCGCCCACACTGGAAGACATCTCACGATCTGCGAGCAAAGGAAAATTTGCGACACAACCCGAGTTGAGGTTGTCCTGAAAAATTTCATCGATCCCATGCATGTACGATTGGTACATGTCGTCTTTCAAAATCAGTAGGCTCCTTGGCTCGAGATAGAGTCTGTATTTTGGAGTCTTTGCGTTTGTAGCAGACTGCGCTGATTCATCCTTATCCTTCGCGTAGAAGTTGATCACAGTGTGACTCCCGATGCTGATTGTTGACACGGTAGGGAAATACAAAGGTCCATCCAGATGAGGCTGAAAATAGGATATATAACGTCATGCTTTTTTAAAAGACTCTTGGAGGCACAGAACTTCAATAAACAATTGAATAATATAGTCCTATTGAAATATACACTAATATTCTCGGATGACCCTTGTCATGGGTAATCGTAAGCAACTAGAGTGGAGATTACGAACGTACTGTGTTGTAGTAATGGTTGACCGACATGAGCATGCGTCACTTTAGCATGTGGTTCCACAACTCCAAAACTTACCGTGAATACGTGAACCTATGGTACGTACGTCGTATGAGTAGTTCAGGTTCAAAATGAAGCCAATATCGCAAAGTATGCCGTAACAATTGAAGTCACAAGTCACTCTTCCTTCTTCAAGTTCACATTTTGTCGGTGGCCATTGTCAAATTAGGAATTACAAGGTCTGTCCTTTTAACTTTTACCAGTGTTACGCCATACGTTTCCAAATCCTAATTCGTAAAACAATGCAATCAGTGCACAAGATTAGCGGTCATCCTCACTCAGTAACGATATCATGTCAAGCTATGAAAGGTCCTGCTGAATACCGACATTTCAGCCGTGCAGCGGTATGATGTGCACCGAGCAGGTCTCCGTGCTCAAGGATTAGAATTTGAGTCGGTATTATGAGAAAAATCAAGCAGTGAAGTAGGCTACCTAGCGGGCCCCTAAAAATCTTCTTGTGGGCCACGGGTTGGTCGTCCCTGGGTTAGGGATTTGGTTACGATCGGCGAACTTCAACTAGAATTCAAGAGAAACTTCAGTACAAAGTAAAGTAGATGTCCGAAACAGCCAGTCCATACTGCTACGGTTGTGAAGGCTGTGAGACTTTATTGGTATAGGAATTTTGTGTCATCTCAGGTGATGTTATTATTGAGAGCTGCATTCGGATTTATTATAATTCTAAAACAGTTAAATTTGGCTAAAAGATTCAGAGCCACTAAGCTCTAACACTCACCATTATGCCTTGGCCAGGCTTGTATTCGTTTATCAAAACGTGGTTGGGTGAGCAGGAGCCGAATACACCGGTTGCATTCACCTTGGAGCAGCATTCCTCAAGCCACTAAAATCGAAATTTTTATTTAATTTTCTACCTTAACTATGTACCCAACGGCATGAGATAATCATATCCAGGTTGTTATCCACATTACTAGGATGGGTGAACGCCAATTACAAAATGCGAATTAGCGACATTGGCTGTCGCAGAAGCACCCGAAAATAGCTTCAATCAGTAAAAATTGGAAGGAGAACAAGTACTAAACACCAGTTTTGAAGAATTCGGCACCAAAATTCAGCGAATCACAGGGTTGCAATGACTGCGGTCATGACTCGACTCGAGCTATTTTTATAAAAATCAAAAATGACTCGACTGGAGTCAATTTGTGTATTGACTCGACTTGTACTCGAGTCATTGCGCATGACTCGGACTAAGTCAAATGACTCGAGACTGGGTCTACCGAGACGGGCATTTCATTGTAATTTCGAAGAATAGAAAAGTTATCAAACTGTTTTTTTTTTGGTTTATCAGTACTGGTACTTGAAAATGAGTACCGTAAACCGGGGTAACTTTGGACTTAAGGGTAACTTTGGACACTACGCAGTAAAAGATTTAAATGGTTATTGATGGAAAAGGGTTGCCCCTGGATGTCCAATTCTTTTTCATGAGGCAACAGTACCACAAGTAGTCTCAATCAACACCGTAACTGCCGCACCCCAAACCCCCCAATTGGGGGGGGGGCCGAGCTCGAAGGGGGCCCAAAATTATTTCGTGAATTAGCATAAATTACGGAATATTTTTTGAAAATTTATGTAGCTTTTTCAAAAAAAATTTGCGCCCCGCGCGATTTCAAGTTGCCAAATATCTTCATTATTGGGTAGGCTACTTTTCACCCAAGAAAATATACGCAAGATTTATAGAAATAGGCATATCGGCGTTGGCCATTACCGCGCCACGACGCACGAAGATATAAAGTTGTAGGCCATGTAACATGCGACTTCAAGAGGTGTGCCAGAACGATCGGCAGCGAGAAAACCTTGGCCGAAAAGGACTGCGCTTATGCTGATACATATAGGTTTAATTGTCCATAGGCGCCTAAATGACTGGTGACGAATATTCATGTCTTGGCAATCTGAACCTCACAAGACAAATACCACCCCGCACGGAAAAATTATACGCCGGTGAAGAAATACCAATATGAAATCGTGTGCGTCTTTTAGTTTAGTACGTTTATGCGATTCTACATTTTTTGATATTGCTGAGGTCACGAAATAACATCATGTAACGAAGTCATACCAACGGGTCCGCCCGCCCGAAGATGTTTAATTATTATTTACGGGCCCTACAGTTCCCAAGACACCTCAGTCAGCTCTACCGGTTAATCTGATTACGCGAGCAGAGAGGACAAGAAATTGATAGCAATATAGGCTACATGCAATTCCCGATCTTATTGACCGATTCTATTATGAATCATCGAAAATTTTCGCGCGTTATCACTAAAGAGTGCAACTGATTTCGTGGTAAAAGCGAACAACGTGATGAGGGGGGAGTCGTTTTATCACCCTATGGGAGCCCACGAGCCAAGTACTTTTTTGGGGCCTGACGAAGTGCTGTTTCGTTCCTGCCGACATGTATACGCCCGAAGATGTTTAATTATTATTATTGAGTGGTCCTACCTTTTGAAACACACCTCACTCCGCTCTACCAGTAAATCTGATTACGTGAGCAGAGAGAGGATAAAAATTGATAGCAATATATATGAAATTCTCGATCATACTGACCGATTCAATCGTGAATTATACAATTTTTTCGCGCTCCGCGCGGACTTTCGAGATATCGTATACACTAAACGGACACCCGATATAGATGGTTAATAGGGGTCATCTGCGTACAGCCTGATGGGGGTCTGGGGGCGAAGCCCCCCATAAGTTGGGTTTATCACTCTATGGGGGGCCCAAGACCAACGTTTTTTTTTGGGGGGGGCTGACGAAGTGCTGTTACGGCCCTGGTCTCAATAAAAGATGGATTCATTTCACTACCAGATAAACTTGACCCAACATTTATACATTAATGGCGGGGCTCAATTTCATCAAAATTGATGGCCATTAAACTTCTTACAACCTAACATAGATAGCATGTGATTCATAGATTCAAAACTTGGCAGCAGATACCTCTAAGTCAGAGGCGGGAGACTTCTCCAGTCGGCGGGCCGGATATAGGAAATTTAGGTACTTGGCGGGCCGGATTGCTGAATCAATGCATTATTCGCCCATTTATCCACATATAGGCGGAATAAATCGTATTTATTGAATGTATTTTAACGACAGCAATGTCACGTCAAAGCCAATTCCCGCCGATAATGACGAAGACAATGTGGATTTGAGAATCATAGTGTCCTATATGTTGTGGACACAAGCAAATCTCACGGTTCAGTGAAATTGGTCTACGTCACACTTTCGATTTGGCTAAAGACAATTTGACGGTGGTTTGTGACCAGCTTGGCGAGCTGGAAATTTGATAAAACGGATATCAATCGAAAGCTACCGCGGTCATGGTTCCAAAAATATAAATTTTATTCTGCTCGTGGGCCTGGAAACCTCCAAAATCAGGCGCGAATGTTGCATTGTAACGGAGTTTGGTATTGTGACGCAACCATGCCGTCTGGGAGCAAGTGAAAGCAGTGCAAACCGCAAGCGTATTGGCCATTGTTGTGCAACCGATTGAGAATTCACACTCTCACTCTGGTGCGCACCTGCTCCTGAGCTGCACAAGTGCACATACAGTTGCACAAGAATGTCCAATACGCTTGTGGTTTGCACTGCTCTTACTTGCATCCAGACGGCATGGTTGCGTCACAATACCAAACTCCGTTACAATGCAACATTCGAGGTTGATTTTGGGGGGGTTCCAGGGCCACCAGCAGAATAAAATTTGTATTTTCGCAATCAGTACCGAGGTAGCTTACGATTGATACCCGTTTTATCAAATTTAATGCTCGGAAAGTCAGTCAAAAACTGCCGTCAAATTGCCTTCATCCAACTGGAAAGTGTGACGTAGACCAATTTCACTGACCCGTGAGATTTGCTCGTGTCCACACCATACAGGACACTATGGTACAATCCTTAATTACGATTTGAAGGCGTTCGATAAGCCCGGTACTCCGAATTTACCAAGATATGAATTCATTAGAGTTGAGTACATGGTAAATGCCGATAATGCAAGTCTTCTCGCTTCGACGAAATTACGCGTAAGCTCTACTCTCGCACGCTGCGCACACACGTATATAATTACATATACAGTCACTAAATTTTGACGTTTAATCAAGTAGTGGGGAATCTCGTCAGACTAGGGCCGTGGGTCACATTATCATGTAAGCCTGAATACTGTCCGCGGGCCGGACAAAATCCTGTCGCGGGCCGGATCCGACCCGCGGGCCGTATGTTGCCCGCCCCTGCTCTAAGTAGTCTTAAGCCATGGCAAAAATCTCAGTGGGCCCGCCCTCAGATCAATACAAGAAAATATGATGTATAAAGTTACCCCCTCAAATGTTATATGAACAGGGGGGGGGTCACTTTGGACAGTGAAAAATGTGATATTTAGAGCTTTGGAAAGTGGCTGCTTCATCTGTGTCAAAGTGTATCGTCAACTATATTCGTTATGACCTGCCTGATGGCTTTTTAAAATGGAATGAGAAGGCTAATAAATTAGGAGTTTGCCAGAATACGAAAAAATGGGTAGGCAATAAGCCGAGAGATTGTAATCGGTTGTAAGCTGCTTCAAAAACTTATAAATCATCACATACTCTTTAAAGATACGCCTGCCGTGAATCACGACAAAATATATCCATCAGAGGGCATAGGAAAGGGAAAGTGCATCTTGTAAATACCAGTAAAATATTTGAAATCAGCAATAATCACGGTAACATGCTTAATTTTGCTGTCGATTGCTGACGCCGGCAGTGGGATACCCCCTTATCGCCATGTGTTATTTATAAGTCCCAATTGGGAAAGACATCCATGAGGGGAAACTGTGCTAAGGGGGCATTAGCCTTCATTAAACTACCGAATTTTATTATTGTTTTTATAGGGGGATTAGGTAAAAATCACGCAATAGGCCAGACTTATACTATTTTGTTTCAGTTTTAGCCACTGCTCCCATCAACCCATACCAAATAAGCCTCATTTAAGAAGTTTCATTTTAAACGATATAGTGTAAAGACATACAGAAAACTACATTGCCCAAAAGTTACCCCACATGCCGGGGTAACTTTGGACGCGTATAATTTACAAAAATAAGATACTCATTTATGACCATGAAGATTTTGGATTAGCTAATTGTAACCTTTGCTCCATAACCCCTGAAAAACACAAAACTTGCCTCCCCCCACACTCTAGCGTTTACAAGATATAAAGCGAAATTGTTGAAAATTGTCCAAAGTTACCCCGGTTTACTGTATCAGAAACTGTTAAAAGTGTGGAAAATTAGGATATTATGGATGCGAAACATTCGATATTGCCGAGCAGAGTTGTAAAAAGTGGGTTTCACATGACATCAACTCGGAAGCGAACAATGAACACAATGACTTAGACTGTAACTCGGACTCGACACTACACTCCATGACTTGGACTTGACTCGGTGGTGAAATAAAAATGACTCGACTTGACTCCAGTCCAAACTATAACAGTGAGATTCACTTGTGACTCGAAACCTTGCGACTTGGTTACAACACTGGCGAATCGTCACTGACAACTTTGAAAACCACTTCATGTGTATGTGACTAGTATTGATCGAGAAGACGGATTTGCAATTTCAAAAGTCGCCGCGACTAGGGCGGGACACAAGGATTCGGCTTCTCGGATTTAATTCTAGTGATTAGAGGAGGGACACAATTTTTTCCTGTTCTAAAATCATAGGATCCTAGGCACTAACGTTTACTTGTAAATAGGGTACCTGAGTGACTCGATTCTGATTGGAGTATTGGGCTGCGAGACGAGTCAAAATCAAGTATCTCTCATTATGACAACATAATAGTAAGGACGATGCTGAAAGTTGAAATATATTACTTTTTGNGACCGCGAAGATTTTGCGCCTGTTTATATTCGAAACAAGGATAATTTGTTACATTTTCAGCGCTACCTATTTCATTGACTCTTGTGACAATGCTTCAGGTCGGGTTGATCATGGTTTCACAGAAACGATATGAAATGACTAATCGAGGAGGTTGCAAGGCTCCAATCATGATATGAACAAAAGTGTTGAAATTATAATTTTTGTGGATAAATGAGAATATGCNTCTTAGGATGACATCATGTAAAATTTAAGTCAGCCTACTGAAAAAATTCGTCTTTTACTACTATCAACAAAAACTAGGGAATTGACCCGTGAGCACATTTTAGTTTGAGACCCCTGGTCCAATTGTAGCCTACTTAAGAATCAATAGCTACTCTACTAGCGTTCAGGAGGCATTCAAAATAACAAGTATCTACATCGAGAAGAAATAGCATATATATATGCCTTATATGCGATCACAAATAATATACTGATACCGGTAGTGCTAACAATAAAGATTAGCTTAGACCAGTGTTTCTTAACCTGGTCGCCAGCGCCCCCAAGGGGCGATTTGGATTTTGAAAGCGCAGAAACGCTCAGGGGGCGCTGAAGATAAACGGCGTCGCAATAGAGGGTATAGTAGGGACATATGATTATACAGTAGAACAACAGCTCTGTATGTCTACGAGTTCTCATTGCAAATTAACATTCAACAAAATCTGTCAATTCACGGAATTTTTCGTCGCGCTTTGGAATATGCGGAATATGTGCCGGCGACAATATTTGCAAACGTGTTTCCGTGAATGCAGTGGTTTATTATAATTCACATAAAATTAATTGCGCGTGCTTTCAGATAGCCAATTACCGGTTAAAATACTGCCATCACGCTAGGTCGGGTTATTTTCCACAAAATGTTTTGATCTTGGTATCTTATCACGCAGCGTGTCGAAATCGAAGAAAGAGGCACTGTACTACTTTCGAGAGTGAGAGCCCTTGAAGCTTTTTAGCCAAAATGATTATCTAAATATATTTGTATTTTAGTGCTACAAAATTAAATCTTCAGAATATTTCTTCATTGTATCATAGAGGATGATACTGTTTAGTGTTGTGATACGCAACCTCACATGAATGTTAAATAATATGACCGATCGGACTTGGAACTCTTACCCCTTGTTTTTACTACCGTCCCGAAAATATGGGGGTAGGGAGGGGCGGCGCTAGACCTAAATAATTTTCAAAAAGGGGCGCTGCAGGAAAAAAGGTTAAGAACCACTGGCCTCTAGAGGTCTGTTTGCTATTTTGTGACCATACCTCTTTCAATGAACTTCGGGACCACGGCTTTACAGAAATGTGATTTCAACCAACGAGCATAGCTTTGTAGGCCTACTATCATATGTTTTGTGTAGAGCGAAGCGGGCAATAGAGGCATCCCCACAGTGGAAAAGTAGTAGGCAACTGAGCGTATAATTTCAGTACCGGTACTCGGAAAAAATCATGTCTTACAACTGCACTCGAATCATTTGAATTAGGCTAATATCGGATTCAGATGCAAGTACTCAAGTCATTGTGTCCAGCCCCACCGATAATGTAACAACCAGTGAAAAACCGAAGGAAGCCATAAAAAATCACAAATTTGTCAATAAGTAATCACCACCTTAGGCAGTGGCTCTTGTATCATTCCCTTAGCTTGAGGCACCCCACCTGAAATTAAAGAATTATTAGCTGTAACGGAATAACAGTGGGTCACATTCTCCTACCCCAGTTTTGCAGCCTCCGGTTGGACAAGACCGTCCATTTTGTCTTTGGACTTCTGTACACTTGATCAAGCAAATACTTCTCTTCCTGTTCGGAGATGAAGTTCGGAACATAGTACGCAGTTGGCGGACACTGTAATAATTAAAATGTTTTGAAAAGTATAATAAAGCTACTTTATTATCGATATGACTCAACCCACAAACAGTTGAAAGTATCAGAAAAAATACCATACCTTAGTCACTTTGTAGGGGATTATTCCATCCATGTCAGCTCTCGTACCATACTACCAGATAAACAGAGAGTGGTTTTCAAGTTGAAACTTGGAGGTGAATCATTGCGGCTCGAACAAGGAATTGTCCAACATGTACACTACCTGTGCAGTGTGCATAGATGCTCTTGGCAAAATCCAGTAGATTAGCCTACTTGAGCTGCATCTGAAAAATTATTATAATTTAGAAAAAATTACTATTGAAATGAGGCACTGGTCAGGTCAGTATCTAGAGTATGGATGTACACAGATAAAAACACAGTGAATTGTAATACAACAGATAAAAATGGAAATATGACAGCTAGAAGATGGACACAGTCATACACTAAATTGGTACATGCATCAGGATTGTACAATTTTACAACAGAATTCTTGAGGATAGAAATTCAATAAAAATATATCAGTACAAGCCAATAATAAATAGAAAAACATTGTGAACAGAGTCTCAGAGTCTCAGGCTATCCAGCTACTAAACTACGAAGAGTCTATATAATATAACATACAAAGGTTCAAGTTCGATCGGACTTTTTGCACGATACAATACCATTCCTGTTGTAAGCATCAATCAAAACTCAGATGATTCGGTATATATTTAGACCGAACATTACCCTAAAATAAACACTATATTTCAGCCTGGCTGGAATTATTGTTTGTCATTGCAAAAATAAGTTTTGATCACTGCTCAGTGCCAAGCAGCAAGAACAATGATTATATTACTACAGTTTTCAAACACACATAGCCTACCACTGGTAAATTTTCACTAATACAGCCTATCACGAGATTGATTTGTGTCATTAAAAAATATCTTTATGCCAATATATACTATGTGAAAAGCATGTGACACAAAAGGTTGAGAAAACACATATATGATGGAACTTGCGTACCCAAAGAGCCTCTGGTGACTTACAATATAAAATTGCATTGACCTTATGACAATAGGTTACCGTTAATGCACAAAACTATGTGATCATGTTTGATTCCCAGTACAGAATTGCGGCCGAACAGACACACAATTTTTTAAATATCACCTTGTAGTCAAGCACAAACAGGGCAACGCTTTGACAGTAACAGTACTGATTAGTTTTTGTTTCATATAAGCAAGCGTTGATGGAAAAGCCATGTAAAGTAAGGCTTGATTTCTATTACTCTTTGAGAGTCAATCGTTCTACTGCTACTGTATATCACCATGAACTCTGATGACCAGTGCTATAGCGTCGCTGGAAAACCAAACTGCGCTATGTCACAAAACAGCGAGCTGAGATAATCGAAAAAGAAGATTTAGGCTACCATAGCTATCATGCTCACACTATCCACACGCCAACAGTGAGCTCCTGGGATACTGATATATATGCATATAGCTGGGATATCGCATAATTTTTAGTTCCTCAAAATAAGAGCAACCCCCATTTTCAGCCCCCATTTTGGACATAGGCCAGTTTGGTTCCCAAATAGTCCTCAACTAAGTAGCATTTTCTTGGACATAACTCCTCTTCAAATTACCAACCAATGCGTCAATAATGTACTTTATCAGCATTTTATGGCATAATAATGTCAAAGTAAGAAACAGGAACATAACAAATGAAACGAGTGAGACTAAATAATGTCAAACTAAGAAACAGGAACACAAGAAATGAAATGAATGAAAGAAACTGAATAACTCAGTCACTTCCTTCACTAGTGCATGCCACAAGAAGGGTTTTGTAAAAGGAATGCAAGTTTGGAGGAACCAAATTTTTATCACAGAGTTTAGAAAAGTATTTGTATTTGTCTGCCGGAATCCCTGGTCTCTCCTGATACAGCAGCGGTAGAACTGTGACATTTGACCTAGTTGCTGGTCTTGAACTGGACAGCTGCCATTTTTGGAACTAGGGCTCACTGTAACTATACTTGAAAAAAAAAACTGTTGAATTGGAACCCTTCAAAAATTTCAATTGCATCACTTTTGACCAGTAAATTTTTTCACCGGCATTTTTCCCAGCATTAATGATGAATTTGCTCTGCCAAATTGAGGCATACTGCAGAAAACCCAGTGGTGACTTGAAGTCAATAACGTCACTGTAATTAAAGGCATTGACTTCAGGTGAATTCTTCTTAAATGCCATTTTTATTGCCATTTCCCATTGTTTTGTGGTAAATATGCACTTTCCTATGGTGGCGTTTTCGATGACAGAGTGCGCATTGTCATATACACTTTGTGAATGTCCAATTACCATGAAATTTAAAGTTATTTCTACAAATTCAAAAACAGTAGAAGCATGGCATAGCATTACAACAACCGTTCTGTTATTATTTGTGGACATAGGACAGTTTGGTTTTCCAGCGACGATAGAATGATTGCGCTAATTATGGACACCAATTCCATTGCCTACCGGCTGATTACTGTCAAGTATACTCAGAAAGCTTAACTTATCGTATCACATCTAACTTTACAAAGTCTTCCACAAAAAATCAGGATTGATGCACTTAGAAACACAGATTGGATTTATAACAAGCTTAGCCGATCGGTGATCCTGACGAACATCACAGATGCCGTATAGCAAGTGACGATTAGAACTAAGCGCAATTATTCATCTACTCAAATCTGAATCGAGTCTTAAGCCTAATGATTTGAGTGGACTAGCGAGATATGATTTTTTCCAGCATTGAAATGATAAGGTTCCCGCTACAAGTTAAATTTATCAAGAAAAACAATTTTGATACTAGGCCTATCTTCCACCGTGGAAAGCCGTCAGGGTTGTAACCAAGTCACAAGGTTCCGAGTCGCAAGGCGATCTCGCTTTAACCGTTTTGACACGAGTCGAGTCATTTTCAATTCACCTCCGAGTCAAGGTCACCTAGTAGAGCGTTGAGTCCGAGTCATATGACGTGGTTCAAGTCAAGCATAATGACTCGAGTACAAGTCGAGTCATTACAAAAATTGACTCGAGTCGCGTCATTTTACGCATTTGAAAAATTGATTCGAGTCATGTCGAATCTCAAAAAAATCGAGTCACGACTTGAGTCATTACAACCCTGAAGATGGTAAACCTCAACTGGTCCTATCGCAGCATAGGCCTATGCAACATGTAGTCCAGAGCTTGAGGGCTAGGCACATTCGTGCTCAAAGGATATATCTGTGATGTAGTAATCAACCCCACAGCATTACCACCAGGTGCAATGATTTTTGTATGATCTACAAAATACCAAATAATCGACAATGTGATGAAAAAACTGGTATTACAGTCTTTGCGGCAGCCTAAAAGGCACACCGGTAGCCCATATTTGAACTTTCTCCACCATTCATACATCATAGTATTGTGACATCACGATTATAGATACTCGAATACTCAACTTGAAGCCTAATACAATCACAGCCCAGCTCCGGCCGTCAATTATTTTTCAGAAGGCTTGTCTAAACACTCGTCCAACTTAGATACAAGCATTCCCAGTGTTACATCTACAGCTGCATCAGTAACGAATCTCTCTTTGAACCAAGCCATGGGAGCTTGTTCTGAAAACTTTTCTGTCCGCGTCGACAATTCCTTAGGCGAACACGCATGGAGAGCCAAGGACTGAGATGAAACCACATCTAAAATCATATCATTCAAGCCTTTCATTGCTACAGTGTGCAACACGTCTTTTTCGTGACTCTCTATATCATTAGAGGGACTTAGAAGTGAATCTAGTACTAATTTGTCTAGTAACATAGTGTCGGCAGATGCACGGATTTGCTTAAATCGCGAAATGCCAGCCCGCATGTGATAATGATCAAGAACAGAATTGCAAATGTCAGTAATTTCGTGCAATAACATATCGTCCAGATTATCATCAAGAATATCGGAGGCTTGTAACATTATTATATTATCACCTACTACCTCAGCAACAACGTCTTCGACCATATCATCGCAAACCTGCGTTAGTATCCTGTTCAATTTAGCGACTCCCTTGACTTTCATTCGGTGAGTGAACAAGGTGGCGTCGAAAACTTCGACTGCAATGTTGTACATCTCCTCGTCTGCTGTCTGCTTCATTAAATCACGCGCTACGTCATCGGAATTTTGTAGCAATCGTTCGTGGCGTTCTTCGTCGTCTTCGCTCGGAGCATTATCGAAATCTTCCAGAATAACTTCTTCTAGCAGATACACAATGCTTTCTTGAATAGTCTCAATTAATAGTTGACTTGCCACCGATTCGGAGTAGTAACGGTGCAAGGACATATTTCCCGGTGTGAACCACGCCTGAAGGTTTATTTAACTGTATTTCTCGGAAACAAGCAACAATTGAAACAACAGCGGACTCGATTCACTTGAAGTCTTGAACTGTCGAATTTTTCAATCAAGTGTAAACATCGAATCGTACCGTAGACTGAAATTGAGGACTGTCAAATATATTCATGTTTCACAGATATCGCTAGTATCGGTATTTCATTTGTTTTTTGAACTTATTGCAATCTTGTGCTGTTGAACAATGATGAAATTATGGATACACTGAGACTGAACCAAACCGGTACGAATTTATTTCAATCATCCATCAGTTCCAAACGCCACAACATTACGAAATTAAACAATTCTTTAGAGCGAGAGAGAGAAAGAGAGAGGATTCAGATTTATTTTCTTCCAGCACCACCGATATCTTGGACGATAGAGATGCGACATAAGACCGTGTAATCGTTGTCTTATAAAAAGCGTAGAAGAGGGCCGTGCTACAAGTCGGTAGCTACGGAATAAAAATGAAGAAAATTGGCCTGTTATCATCATCATCATTATTCGGTTATTAGCAATTTTATCAATTCAATGTACCACAAAATGCGATACAATGAAAAAATAGGAAGGTGTCGAAGCGACTTGGAGTAGTCTATGGAATCAGACACCCA